>JBAMJR010000113.1:2670000-2690000 GCA_038501785.1 Myoxocephalus aenaeus
ATAAACCATTACTATAAATTCTTAATGCATCCTTTTTTTCAATCTGAATTCCAGGTGACAAACTATCAGGCTCCTGCTGTGGCAATAGAGATAGAGACGTTCCCTTCAGATCTGACTTCCCATGAGGAATCACACAGAGGAAGCTACAGCCCAGGTAAAGGAGTAGTGTACACACTGTTTACACCAGTGTTTCCCCCACCGTTAGAATAGGGGGGCGGGGCGCCCCCCTGAAAAAAAAAACCCGCCCCCCTGTAATTTTCTCAACAGCGCCAGATCACAAGTCGTCATTAAGTTTCTCTTTCATATAGAACAGGTCTACACCTTGTTCTGTTATTAAACTAAACGGCCGTATTTTATTGATCTTATCCACACACAGCTTGTCATTTCGGTCTCTACATGGTCGCATTAACACTTCTCCTCTGCTCTGCGTCGCGCACAGCGGAGTTCTGCCCTGATGCGCACAGACACGTGCGCGCGCACACACAGGTGAGCGCTGAGCACACAGCAGCGGACAGAGAGCGTCAAAAAATATGTTGCGTGAAAAGCAGACTTATATATGCGTTTTAAACGCTCCCAGGGTGAAGATGGCAACAGCAGCTCTCATGTGAGGAACACCGGAGCAGCTCTCTGAACACAGAGCAACTCTCCTGCTCAGGTGAAAGAGACAAAATGCTCGTGTCTTGTACCAACAATGAGCTGCTGGCTTCACATATTACAAAAGTACAAAGTACACGGACATAAAACTAAGTCATTAATAAATACATGGAGAAAAGCCTGTACTTTCGGGTAAATGTTTACGTTATGCCGTTAACAGGTTACGCTTGCGCATGCGCATAGCGACTCGCCGACTCTTGTCTCTTTGCCAGAAGTCTCCGTCGTCCTTTCTGCTGCTGCGTCTCAAAACAGAAAACAGATCTCAGATCAACGCTGAACATGAATTGTATCAAATCTACAACCCTGTTTATAAAAGATGTGTAGAGGCTCACTGCTCCACTAATACTGATGCAACCTGATGCTCACATATCTGCACTCATTCTGTTTTGTTTGGCAAAAAAATAAATAGCTTATTGTTTTCCACAATGAGCTATTTAGCAGTAACTAAATATTAGTTATTTTTTTGCACAGATATAACTTTATTTTCATTGTTCTAAGTGATTGCAATTTAAAAATAAAAAAAATGTCCGATGGAGCAATCTGATTTACTTGAAAGTGATTGCAATTTTCTTTATTCTGTTATTTCTAAAAGCACAGATGGAGTCACAAAATGAAGTTATTTACAGAAAAAGTTTGAGAACCACTGCTTTCGCCGCCGCCGTCCCCGCCGCCGTGCCGCGCCCCCCCCCCCCCCCCCCCCCCCCTGAAGCTGTAAACCTAGGGGAAACACTGTACACCAACTATTTATGTTGACCTGTGCACTATGTGGTTCTATTATCAACATAGGGATGTGTTCACGATGCTCTTCTGATGCAGCGTGTCAGTCAGGTTACTCGTTGGGTTATTTGATTGATTTCAGATTGAGGGATCCAACTTAATCTGAAACACATATATCTAGCCTTGCAGCCATAGAGCCAGTTAACCTCACACACACATTTGTTTTTAGTCTATCCTCATGGGGCCCTGGCATCTCTAGCTCATTTGAACAGATTTTAACGTTAACCTCACTTACACACACGTGGTTCTAGTCTATACTTCATGGGGCCCTCTCATCTCATTCTCACTTTAAGTGAATTCAGATCATTTGTACAACACATTTCAGGATCTAACCTCAAGTTATTACAGATATAATAGTACACTTTGTGACCTGTTGTGTGTTTTAAAGAGGGTATTTTGAATATTAACCAGTCAAGCCCCCTATATGTTGTTGTGAGACATGTTAGACCTCTAGAATAGACCATGCCATGCACTCAGCTTTGAGTTATTTTCCATTTCCGAAACAATTTTCACATAAGCCAACTTTTGGAACTTGTGAGTATCTCAACATGGTTCAAGGTTTTTTATTTTGCCATTTGTGCCTAGACCAACAGTCCAGACACATTGGAATTATTTTGTGCAGGGCTCTCTGAGTCAACAGTTTTGGAAATAAAAATACACTATAATAAGAAAGAGAAAAAATATAAAATATGAAAACACTATACATAAAAGGTGGTAGTATGTACAATTACTATAAATTCTTAATGCATCCTTTTTTTCAATCTGAATTCCAGGTGACAAACTATCAGGCTCCTGCTGTGACAATAGAGATAGAGACGTTCCCTTCAGATCTGACTTCCCATGAGGAATCACACAGACGAAGCTACAGCCCAGGTAAAGGAGTAGTGTACACACTGTTTACACCAACTATTTATGTTGACCTGTGCACTATGTGGTTCTATTATCAACATAGGGATGTGTTCACGATGCTCTTCTGATGCAGCGTGTCATGTTGAGGGATCCGACTTAATCTGAAACACGTATATCTAGTTTTCCAGCAATAGAGCCAGTTAATCACACACACACATATGTTGGTTTATATATCCTTATGGGGCCCTGACGTTTTATTCAAACTATAAGTGACTTTACATCATTTTAACAACACATTTTAAAATCTAACCTCAAGTTATTACAGGTGTAATTGTACACTTACTTAGCAGGTGCATGTTTAAAAGAGGTATTTTGAACATGCTCCATTGCAGGCTTGAATATGTTGTTGAGAGATAACAGCCTCACACATGTTTGTTTCTAGTCTATCCTTATGGGGCCCTGGGTTTCTCTAGCTCATTTTTGACCTATTTCTAACATGAACCTCACACACACATGTTGGTTTATATATCCTTATGGGGCCCTGACGTTTTATTCAAACTATAAGTGACTTTACATCATTTTAACAAAACATTTTAGAGTCTAATCTCAAGTTTGTATAGATATAATGTTACACTTTGTGACCTGTTGTGTGTTGGAAGAGGGTATTTTGATTATGAACCAGTGCAGCCCTCCTATATGTTGTTGTGAGACATGTTAGACCTCTAGAATAGACCATGCCATGCACTCAGCTTTAAGTCATATGCTGTTTTAGAAACTCTTTTCACATAAGCTAACTTGTGTAACTTGTGAGTATCTCCAAAAACATCATTACTATAAATTCTTAATGCATCCTTTGTTTCAATCTGAATTCCAGGTGACAAACTATCAGGCTCCTGCTGTGACAATAGAGATAGAGACGTTCCCTTCAGATCTGACTTCCCATGAGGAATCACACAGACGAAGCTACAGCCCAGGTAAAGGAGTAGTGTACACACTGTTTACACCAACTATTTATGTTGACCTGTGCACTATGTGGTTCTATTATCAACATAGGGATGTGTTCACGATGCTCTTCTGATGCAGCGTGTCATGTTGAGGGATCCGACTTAATCTGAAACACGTATATCTAGTTTTCCAGCAATAGAGCCAGTTAATCACACACACACATATGTTGGTTTATATATCCTTATGGGGCCCTGACGTTTTATTCAAACTATAAGTGACTTTACATCATTTTAACAACACATTTTAGACTCTAACCTCAAGTTATTACAGGTGTAATTGTACACTTACTTAGCAGGTGCATGTTTAAAAGAGGTATTTTGAACATGCTCCATTGCAGGCTTGAATATGTTGTTGAGAGATAACAGCCTCACACATGTTGGTTTCTAGTCTATCCTTATGGGGCCCTGGGTTTCTCTAGCTCATTTTTGACCTATTTCTAACATGAACCTCACACACACATGTTGGTTTATATATCCTTATGGGGCCCTGACGTTTTATTCAAACTATAAGTGACTTTACATCATTTTAACAAAACATTTTAGAGTCTAATCTCAAGTTATTATATGTGTAATTGTACACTTACTTAGCTGGTGCATGTTTAAAAGAAGTATTTTGAACATGCTCCATTGCAGGCCCTAATATGTTGTTGAGAGATAACATCCTCACACACATTGGTTTCTAGTCTATCCTTATGGGGCCCTGACGTTTTATTCAAACTATAAGTGACTTTACATCATTTTAACAACACATTTTAGAGTCTAATCTCAAGTTTGTATAGATATAATGTTATACGTTGTGACCTGTTGTGTGTTGGAAGAGGGTATTTTGATTATGAACCAGTGCAGCCCTCCTATATGTTGTTGTGAGACATGTTAGACCTCTAGAATAGACCATGCCATGCACTCAGCTTTAAGTCATATGCTGTTTTAGAAACTCTTTTCACATAAGCTAACTTGTGTAACTTGTGAGTATCTCCAAAAACACCATTACTATAAATTCTTAATGCATCCTTTTTTTCAATCTGAATTCCAGGTGACAAACTATCAGGCTCCTGCTGTGACAATAGAGATAGAGACGTTCCCTTCAGATCTGACTTCCCATGAGGAATCACACAGACGAAGCTACAGCCCAGGTAAAGGAGTAGTGTACACACTGTTTACACCAACTATTTATGTTGACCTGTGCACTATGTGGTTCTATTATCAACATAGGGATGTGTTCACGATGCTCTTCTGATGCAGCGTGTCATGTTGAGGGATCCGACTTAATCTGAAACACGTATATCTAGTTTTCCAGCAATAGAGCCAGTTAATCACACACACACATATGTTGGTTTATATATCCTTATGGGGCCCTGACGTTTTATTCAAACTATAAGTGACTTTACATCATTTTAACAACACATTTTAGACTCTAACCTCAAGTTATTACAGGTGTAATTGTACACTTACTTAGCAGGTGCATGTTTAAAAGAGGTATTTTGAACATGCTCCATTGCAGGCTTGAATATGTTGTTGAGAGATAACAGCCTCACACATGTTGGTTTCTAGTCTATCCTTATGGGGCCCTGGGTTTCTCTAGCTCATTTTTGACCTATTTCTAACATGAACCTCACACACACATGTTGGTTTATATATCCTTATGGGGCCCTGACGTTTTATTCAAACTATAAGTGACTTTACATCATTTTAACAAAACATTTTAGAGTCTAATCTCAAGTTATTATATGTGTAATTGTACACTTACTTAGCTGGTGCATGTTTAAAAGAAGTATTTTGAACATGCTCCATTGCAGGCCCTAATATGTTGTTGAGAGATAACATCCTCACACACATTGGTTTCTAGTCTATCCTTATGGGGCCCTGACGTTTTATTCAAACTATAAGCGACTTTACATCATTTTAACAACACATTTTAGAGTCTAATCTCAAGTTTGTATAGATATAATGTTATACGTTGTGACCTGTTGTGTGTTGGAAGAGGGTATTTTGATTATGAACCAGTGCAGCCCTCCTATATGTTGTTGTGAGACATGTTAGACCTCTAGAATAGACCATGCCATGCACTCAGCTTTAAGTTATTTGCTGTTTTAGAAACTCTTTTCACATAAGCTAACTTTTGTAACTGGTGAGTATCTCCACAAACATCATTACTATAAATTCTTAATGCATCCTTTTTTTCAATCTGAATTCCAGGTGACAAACGATCAGGCTCCTGCTGTGGCAATAGAGATAGAGACGTTCCCTTCAGATCTGACTTCCCATGAGGAATCACACAGACGAAGCTACAGCCCAGGTAAAGGAGTAGTGTACACACTGTTTACACCAACTATTTATGTTGACCTGTGCACTATGTGGTTCTATTATCAACATAGGGATGTGTTCACGATGCTCTTCTGATGCAGCGTGTCATGTTGAGGGATCCGACTTAATCTGAAACACGTATATCTAGTTTTCCAGCAATAGAGCCAGTTAATCACACACACACATATGTTGGTTTATATATCCTTATGGGGCCCTGACGTTTTATTCAAACTATAAGTGACTTTACATCATTTTAACAACACATTTTAGACTCTAACCTCAAGTTATTACAGGTGTAATTGTACACTTACTTAGCAGGTGCATGTTTAAAAGAGGTATTTTGAACATGCTCCATTGCAGGCTTGAATATGTTGTTGAGAGATAACAGCCTCACACATGTTGGTTTCTAGTCTATCCTTATGGGGCCCTGGGTTTCTCTAGCTCATTTTTGACCTATTTCTAACATGAACCTCACACACACATGTTGGTTTATATATCCTTATGGGGCCCTGACGTTTTATTCAAACTATAAGTGACTTTACATCATTTTAACAAAACATTTTAGAGTCTAATCTCAAGTTATTATATGTGTAATTGTACACTTACTTAGCTGGTGCATGTTTAAAAGAAGTATTTTGAACATGCTCCATTGCAGGCCCTAATATGTTGTTGAGAGATAACATCCTCACACACATTGGTTTCTAGTCTATCCTTATGGGGCCCTGACGTTTTATTCAAACTATAAGCGACTTTACATCATTTTAACAACACATTTTAGAGTCTAATCTCAAGTTTGTATAGATATAATGTTATACGTTGTGACCTGTTGTGTGTTGGAAGAGGGTATTTTGATTATGAACCAGTGCAGCCCTCCTATATGTTGTTGTGAGACATGTTAGACCTCTAGAATAGACCATGCCATGCACTCAGCTTTAAGTTATTTGCTGTTTTAGAAACTCTTTTCACATAAGCTAACTTTTGTAACTGGTGAGTATCTCCACAAACATCATTACTATAAATTCTTAATGCATCCTTTTTTTCAATCTGAATTCCAGGTGACAAACGATCAGGCTCCTGCTGTGGCAATAGAGATAGAGACGTTCCCTTCAGATCTGACTTCCCATGAGGAATCACGTACTTTTACATCATTTTAACAACACATTTTAGAATTTAACCTCAAGTTAGTACATATATAATGTTACACTTTGTTTGCTCTTGTTAAAGAGGGTATTTTGAATGTGAACCAGTGCACCAGTCCTAATTTAAAGTATCACTCACTATCAGGAGGGTATAGGCAATCATTTTGATGGAGAAAGACACAGATGCAGCACACACAAATGTACTTATTTTTTCATTTTTTGACTAATATTTCAAGTCAGTATCTTTGTCTAAAGTATTAGTGTAAACTCATTTCTGTACCCAGAAGCACAGAGGTCGGAAGAAAAGGGCAGTGTGACATCCCTGCAATAAGGTACCTTTAACAGTGTCCACCAAAAACCAGAGGAAGTCAGCAGATTAATGGTTTGAGTGTGGCATTTCAATTGTTGACTTAAAATGGGTAGTATATAACACAGTGAACATTAATTGGAATCACCTGCTAGAATAACACTAAACAGAGGTATGTAGATAACCAATACTATTATGTAAGCAAACACACATTAGCAGCTAGTAAAGTCTCCAGTCTTAGCTTAACATGAGGAGTACAGATCCCCTCTTTTACAGGCACCACTGATACCTGGGAACTAAAACGATTGGAGGGGATTTTAAATCTGGCGTTTCCTGCCTCAGCCAGACATGCTGGTTATAATAGACCTACATAAACTGGTCAGGACATGTTTCTAGGGCTTCTACAGGAATAGAAATTGCATAGATCTAATTATATTTTTTTAACTTTGTTGAATCGCATAAACTGACTAGTTTTTCAGTTCATTTTTTCTTTGAGTTGTCCTGTTAAAGTTCTGTTTTACAATATACAAATGGTAAGTATGATGGTAAATGGACAATTTTATAACAAGTAAATCACTTTTGAATGTGATGAGGTCATGACAAGTTCTTTTTATTTCTGGAACTGCACCTTTGTATGAATAAATACTTGCTCGATGAAAACAAAGCATGTTTTTTATTTTACGCAATGTTTTTTTTATCAAATATTACTGATGTTTAAAGAGAACAATGTTAACCCAAATGGGTTTTAAGATCTCACTGATTTGAAAAAGTCTCCATGGGTTGAAAAGTGTTGAGTTGGAGGTAATTATATGAATGCAATGTTAATGCCTTGTCTATCTAATGATGACCTTTGGTTCTAATGAGATCCAGTCCTGCAATGTCTTTGGTAAGCAAGGAAAACTCATGGAAAGCATTATCACCTCCAGATAGTAACATTGGGCACTGCTAAGATATATAAACTAGAAATGTGTGGCCAGCTAAGATATAAAACCTTGAAACGTGTAAGTGTGTGTGAAAATGGACCCCACAAGTGGTGAATGCTAGAAACGGGCCCCCACAAAGTAACAAAAAAACTAGCGCAAGAAAAAAGTTTTGAATTTTGATAAATTGAAGTGATATTTATGATATAGATTTTTTTTTTATGTTGCCTGATTTTTTACAGAGTTGTAGAACCACTGGAAAGGGTGGGCCCCACACTTGGGTAAAACAAGTTCGGGCCCCACAAAGGAGGAAAACGAGTATGTGTGTGTGTGTGTGTGTGTGAGACAGTGTTCTTCATCAAGAGTCTGTGTGTGTGTGTGTGTGTGTGTGTGTGTGTGTGTGTGTGTGTGTGTGTGTGTGTGTGTGTGTGTGAGTGTGTGTGTGAGAGACAGTGTTCTTCATCACGAGTCTGTGTGTGTGTGTGTGTGTGTGTGTGTGTGTGTGTGTGTGTGTGTGTGTGTGTGTGTGTGTGTGTGTGTGTGTGTGTGTGTGTGTGTGAGACAGTGTTCTTCATCATGAGTCTGTGTGTGTGTGTGTGTGTGTGTGTGTGTGAGAGACAGTGTTCTTCATCATGAGTCTGTGTGTGTGTGTGTGTGTGTGTGTGTGTGTGTGTGTGTGTGTGTGAGACAGTGTTCTTCATCATGAGTGTGTGTGTGTGTGTGTGTGTGTGAGAGACAGTGTTCTTCATCATGAGTGTGTGTGTGTGTGTGTGTGTGTGTGTGTGTGTGTGTGTGTGTGTGTGTGTGTGTGTGTGTGAGACAGTGTTCTTCATCACGAGTCTGTGTGTGTGTGTGTGTGTGTGTGTGTGAGACAGTGTTCTTCATCACGAGTCTGTGTGTGTGTGTGTGTGTGTGTGTGTGAGAGAGACAGTGTTCTTCATCATGAGTCTGTGTGTGTGTGTGTGTGTGTGTGTGAGAGAGACAGTGTTCTTCATCACGAGTCTGTGTGTGTGTGTGTGTGTGTGTGTGTGTGTGTGTGTGTGTGTGTGTGTGTGTGTGTGTGTGTGTGTGTGTGTGAGACAGTGTTCTTCATCATGAGTCTGTGTGTGTGTGTGTGTGTGTGTGTGTGTGTGTGTGTGTGTGTGTGAGAGACAGTGTTCTTCATCATGAGTCTGTGTGTGTGTGTGTGTGTGTGAGAGACAGTGTTCTTCACCATAATTCTGTGTGTGTGTGTGTGTGTGTGTGTGTGTGTGTGTGTGTGTGTGTGTGTGTGTGTGTGTGTGAGAGAGACAGTGTTCTTCATCATGAGTGTGTGTGTGTGTGTGTGTGTGTGTGTGTGTGAGACAGTGTTCTTCATCACGAGTCTGTGTGTGTGTGTGTGTGTGTGTGTGTGTGTGTGTGAGAGACAGTGTTCTTCATCATGAGTCTGTGTGTGTGTGTGTGTGTGTGTGTGTGTGTGTGTGTGTGTGAGAGAGACAGTGTTCTTCATCATGAGTCTGTGTGTGTGTGTGTGTGTGTGTGTGAGACAGTGTTCTTCACCATAATTCTGTGTGTGTGTGTGTGTGTGTGTGTGTGTGTGTGTGTGAGAGAGACAGTGTTCTTCATCATGAGTCTGTGTGTGTGTTTGTGTGAGAGACAGTGTTCTTCATCATGAGTGTGTGTGTGTGTGTGTGTGTGTGTGTGTGTGTGTGTGTGTGTGTGTGTGTGTGTGTGTGTGTGTGTGTGTGTGAGAGAGACAGTGTTCTTCATCATGAGTGTGTGTGTGTGTGTGTGTGTGTGTGTGTGTGTGTGTATGTGTGTGTGAGAGAGACAGTGTTCTTCATCATGAGTCTGTGTGTGTGTGTGTGTGTGTGTGAGAGAGACAGTGTTCTTCATCACGAGTCTGTGTGTGTGTGTGTGTGTGTGTGTGTGTGTGTGTGTGTGAGACAGTGTTCTTCATCAAGAGTCTGTGTGTGTGTGTGTGTGTGTGTGTGTGTGTGTGTGTGTGTGTGTGTGTGTGTGTGTGTGTGTGTGTGTGTGTGAGACAGTGTTCTTCATCAAGAGTCTGTGTGTGTGTGTGTGTGTGTGTGTGTGTGTGTGTGTGTGTGTGTGTGTGTGTGTGTGTGTGTGTGTGAGTGTGTGTGTGAGAGACAGTGTTCTTCATCACGAGTCTGTGTGTGTGTGTGTGTGTGTGTGTGTGTGTGTGTGTGTGTGTGTGTGTGTGTGTGTGTGTGTGTGTGTGTGTGTGTGTGTGTGTGTGTGTGTGTGTGAGACAGTGTTCTTCATCATGAGTCTGTGTGTGTGTGTGTGTGTGTGTGTGTGTGAGAGACAGTGTTCTTCATCATGAGTCTGTGTGTGTGTGTGTGTGTGTGTGTGTGTGTGTGTGTGTGTGTGTGAGACAGTGTTCTTCATCATGAGTGTGTGTGTGTGTGTGTGTGTGAGAGACAGTGTTCTTCATCATGAGTTCTGTGTGTGTGTGTGTGTGTGTGTGTGTGTGTGTGTGTGTGTGTGTGAGACAGTGTTCTTCATCATGAGTGTGTGTGTGTGTGTGTGTGTGTGTGTGAGAGACAGTGTTCTTCATCATGAGTGTGTGTGTGTGTGTGTGTGTGTGTGTGTGTGTGTGTGTGTGTGTGTGTGTGTGTGTGTGTGTGAGACAGTGTTCTTCATCACGAGTCTGTGTGTGTGTGTGTGTGTGTGTGTGTGAGACAGTGTTCTTCATCACGAGTCTGTGTGTGTGTGTGTGTGTGTGTGTGTGTGAGAGAGACAGTGTTCTTCATCATGAGTCTGTGTGTGTGTGTGTGTGTGTGTGAGAGAGACAGTGTTCTTCATCACGAGTCTGTGTGTGTGTGTGTGTGTGTGTGTGTGTGTGTGTGTGTGTGTGTGTGTGTGTGTGTGTGTGTGTGTGTGTGTGAGACAGTGTTCTTCATCATGAGTCTGTGTGTGTGTGTGTGTGTGTGTGTGTGTGTGTGTGTGTGTGTGTGTGTGAGAGACAGTGTTCTTCATCATGAGTCTGTGTGTGTGTGTGTGTGTGTGAGAGACAGTGTTCTTCACCATAATTCTGTGTGTGTGTGTGTGTGTGTGTGTGTGTGTGTGTGTGTGTGTGTGTGTGTGTGTGTGTGTGTGTGTGTGAGAGAGACAGTGTTCTTCATCATGAGTGTGTGTGTGTGTGTGTGTGTGTGTGTGAGACAGTGTTCTTCATCACGAGTCTGTGTGTGTGTGTGTGTGTGTGTGTGTGTGTGTGTGAGAGACAGTGTTCTTCATCATGAGTCTGTGTGTGTGTGTGTGTGTGTGTGTGTGTGTGTGTGTGTGTGTGTGTGAGAGAGACAGTGTTCTTCATCATGAGTCTGTGTGTGTGTGTGTGTGTGTGTGTGAGACAGTGTTCTTCACCATAATTCTGTGGTGTGTGGGTGAGTGGAGTGTGCAGTGTTCTTCATCAGGGAGTCTGTGTGTGTGTGGTGTGTGTGGTGTGTGTGTGAGAGAGACAGTGTTCTTCGATCATGAGTCTGTGTGTGTGTGTGTGTGTGTGTGTGTGTGTGTGTGAGAGACAGTGTTCTTCATCATGGGGGGGGAGGGTCTTGAGTCTGTGTGTGTGTGTGTGTGTGTGTGTGTGTGTGTGTGTGTGTGAGAGAGACAGTGTTCTTCATCATGAGTCTGTGTGTGTGTGTGTGTGTGTGTGTGAGACAGTGTTCTTCACCATAATTCTGTGTGTGTGTGTGTGTGTGTGTGTGGTGTGTGTGTGTGTGTGTGTGTGTGTGTGTGTGTGTGAGAGAGACAGTGTTCTTCATCATGAGTGTGTGTGTGTGTGTGTGTGTGTGTGTGTGTGTGTGTGTGTGTGTGTGTGTGAGAGAGACAGTGTTCTTCATCATGAGTGTGTGTGTGTGTGTGAGAGACAGTGTTCTTCATCATGAGTGTGTGTGTGTGTGTGTGTGTGTGTGTGTGTGTGTGTGTGTGTGTGTGTGTGTGTGTGTGTGTGTGTGTGAGAGAGAGACAGTGTTCTTCATCATGAGTCTGTGTGTGTGTGTGTGTGTGAGAGACAGTGTTCTTCATCACGAGTCTGTGTGTGTGTGTGTGTGTGAGAGACAGTGTTCTTCATCACGAGTCTGTGTGTGTGTGTGTGTGTGTGTGTGAGAGACAGTGTTCTTCATCACGAGTCTGTGTGTGTGTGTGTGTGTGAGAGACAGTGTTCTTCATCACGAGTCTGTGTGTGTGTGTGTGTGTGTGTGTGAGAGACAGTGTTCTTCATCATGAGTCTGTGTGTGTGTGTGTGTGTGAGAGACAGTGTTCTTCATCACGAGTCTGTGTGTGTGTGTGTGTGTGTGAGAGACAGTGTTCTTCATCACGAGTCTGTGTGTGTGTGTGTGTGTGTGTGAGACAGTGTTCTTCATCATGAGTGTGTGTGTGTGTGTGTGTGTGTGTGTGTGTGTGTGTGTGTGAGACAGTGTTCTTCATCATGAGTCTGTGTGTGTGTGTGTGTGAGACAGTGTTCTTCACCATAATTCTGTGTGTGTGTGTGTGTGTGTGTGTGTGTGTGTGTGTGTGTGTGTGTGTGTGTGTGTGTGTGAGAGACAGTGTTGTTCATCACGAGTCTGTGTGTGTGTGTGTGTGTGTGTGTGTGTGTGTGTGTGTGAGACAGTGTTCTTCATCAAGAGTCTGTGTGTGTGTGTGTGTGTGTGTGTGTGTGTGTGTGTGTGTGTGTGTGTGTGTGTGTGTGAGACAGTGTTCTTCATCAAGAGTCTGTGTGTGTGTGTGTGTGTGTGTGTGTGTGTGTGTGTGTGTGTGTGTGTGTGAGACAGTGTTCTTCATCAAGAGTCTGTGTGTGTGTGTGTGTGTGTGTGTGTGTGTGTGTGTGTGTGTGTGTGTGTGTGTGTGTGTGTGAGAGACAGTGTTCTTCATCAAGAGTGTGTGTGTGTGTGTGTGTGTGTGTGAGACAGTGTTCTTCATCATGAGTCTGTGTGTGTGTGAGAGAGACAGTGTTCTTCATCATGAGTGTGTGTGTGTGTGTGTGTGTGTGTGTGTGTGTGTGTGTGTGTGTGTGTGTGTGTGTGTGTGTGTGTGTGTGTGTGTGTGTGTGTGTGTGTGAAAGAGACAGTGTTCTTCATCATGAGTCTGTGTGTGTGTGAGAGAGACAGTGTTCTTCATCATGAGTGTGTGTGTGTGTGTGTGTGTGTGTGTGTGTGTGTGTGTGTGTTGTGTGTGTGTGTGTGTGTGTGTGTGTGTGAGAGACAGTGTTCCTCATCATGAGTCTGTGTGTGTGTGTGTGTGTGTGTGTGTGTGTGTGTGTGTGTGTGTGTGTGTGTGAGACAGTGTTCTTCATAGTGTGTGTGTGTGTGTGAGACAGTGTTCTTCATCAAGAGTCTGTGTGTGTGTGTGTGTGTGTGTGTGTGTGTGTGTGTGTGTGTGTGTGTGTGTGTGTGAGACAGTGTTCTTCATCAAGAGTCTGTGTGTGTGTGTGTGTGTGTGTGTGTGTGTGTGTGTGTGTGTGTGTGTGTGTGTGTGTGTGTGTGTGTGTGTGTGTGTGTGTGTGTGTGTGAGAGACAGTGTTCTTCATCAAGAGTGTGTGTGTGTGTGTGTGTGTGTGTGAGACAGTGTTCTTCATCATGAGTCTGTGTGTGTGTGTGAGACAGTGTTCTTCATCATGAGTCTGTGTGTGTGTGTGTGTGTGTGTGTGTGTGTGAGAGACAGTGTTCTTCATCACGAGTGTGTGTGTGTGTGTGTGTGTGTGAGAGACAGTGTTCTTCATCACGAGTGTGTGTGTGTGTGTGTGTGTGAGACAGTGTTCTTCATCATGAGTCTGTGTGTGTGTGTGTGTGTGTGTGTGTGTGTGTGTGTGTGTGTGTGTGTGTGTGTGTGTGTGAGAGAGAGAGAGACAGTGTTCTTCATCATGAGTGTGTGTGTGTGTGTGTGTGTGTGTGTGTGTGTGTGTGTGTGTGTGTGTGAGAGAGAGAGAGACAGTGTTCTTCATCATGAGTGTGTGTGTGTGTGTGTGTGTGTGTGTGTGTGAGAGAGACAGTGTTCTTCATCACGAGTGTGTGTGTGTGTGTGTGTGTGTGTGTGTGTGTGTGTGTGTGTGTGTGTGTGTGAGACAGTGTTCTTCATCATGAGTCTGTGTGTCTGTGTGTGTGTGTGTGTGTGTGTGTGTGTGTGTGTGTGTGTGTGTGAGAGACAGTGTTCTTCATCATGAGTCTGTGTGTGTGTGTGTGTGTGTGTGTGTGTGTGTGTGTGTGTGTGTGTGTGTGTGTGAGACAGTGTTCTTCATCATGAGTCTGTGTGTGTGTGTGTGAGACAGTGTTCTTGATCATGAGTCTGTGTGTGTGAGTGTGTGTGTGAGAGACAGTGTTCTTCATCATGAGTGTGTGTGTGTGTGTGTGTGTGTGTGTGTGTGTGTGTGTGTGTGTGTGTGTGTGAGAGAGACAGTGTTCTTCATCATGAGTGTGTGTGTGTGTGTGTGTGTGTGTGTGTGTGTGTGTGTGTGTGTGTGTGTGTGTGTGTGAGAGAGACAGTGTTCTTCATCATGAGTCTGTGTGTGTGTGTGTGTGTGTGTGTGTGTGTGTGTGTGTGTGTGAGAGACAGTGTTCCTCATCATGAGTCTGTGTGTGTGTGTGTGTGTGTGTGTGTGTGTGTGTGTGTGTGTGTGTGAGAGACAGTGTTCTTCATCATGAGTCTGTGTGTGTGAGTGTGTGTGTGAGAGACAGTGTTCTTCATCACGAGTCTGTGTGTGTGTGTGTGTGTGTGTGAGACAGTGTTCTTCATCATGAGTCTGTGTGTGTGTGTGTGTGTGTGTGTGTGTGTGAGAGACAGTTTTCTTCACCATAAGTCTGTGTGTGTGTGTGTGTGTGTGTGTGTGTGAGACAGTGTTCTTCATCAAGAGTCTGTGTGTGTGTGTGTGTGTGTGTGTGTGTGAGACAGTGTTCTTCATCATGAGTCTGTGTGTGTGTGTGTGTGTGTGTGTGTGTGTGTGTGTGTGTGTGTGTGTGAGAGAGACAGTGTTCTTCATCACGAGTCTGTGTGTGTGTGTGTGTGAGACAGTGTTCTTCATCATGAGTCTGTGTGTGTGTTTGTGTGTGTGTGTGTGTGTGTGTGTGAGACAGTGTTCTTCATCATGAGTCTCTGTGTGTGTGTGTGTGTGTGTGTGTGTGTGTGAGACAGTGTTCTTCATCATGAGTCAGTGTGTGTGTGTGTGTGTGTGTGTGCGCGTGTGTGTGTGTGTGTGTGTGTGTGTGTGTGTGTGTGTGTGTGTGTGTGTGTGTGTGTGTGTGTGTGTGAGAGACAGTGTTCTTCATCATGAGTGTGTGTGTGTGTGTGTGTGTGTGTAAGTGTGTGTGTGAGAGACAGTGTTCTTCATCACGAGTCTGTGAGTGTGTGTGTGTGAGAGACAGTGTTCTTCATCATGAGTCTGTGTGTGTGTGTGTCTGTGTGTGTGTGTGAGACAGTGTTCTTCATCATGAGTCTGTGTGTGTGTGTGTCTGTGTGTGTGTGTGAGACAGTGTTCTTCATCATGAGTCTGTGTGTGTGTGTGTCTGTGTGTGTGTGTGAGACAGTGTTCTTCATCATGAGTCTGTGTGTGTGTGTGTGTGTGTGTGTGTGTGAGAGACAGTGTTCTTCATCACGAGTGTGTGTGTGTGTGTGTGTGTGTGTGAGAGACAGTGTTCTTCATCACGAGTGTGTGTGTGTGTGTGTGTGTGAGACAGTGTTCTTCATCATGAGTCTGTGTGTGTGTGTGTGTGTGTGTGTGTGTGTGTGTGTGTGTGTGTGTGTGAGAGAGACAGTGTTCTTCATCATGAGTGTGTGTGTGTGTGTGTGTGTGTGTGTGTGTGTGTGTGTGTGTGTGTGTGTGTGTGTGTGTGTGTGTGTGTGTGTGTGTGAGAGAGACAGTGTTCTTCATCACGAGTGTGTGTGTGTGTGTGTGTGTGTGTGTGTGAGAGAGACAGTGTTCTTCATCATGAGTCTGTGTGTGTGTGTGTGTGTGTGTGTGTGTGTGTGTGTGTGTGTGTGTGTGTGTGTGTGTGAAAGAGACAGTGTTCTTCATCATGAGTCTGTGTGTGTGTGAGAGAGACAGTGTTCTTCATCATGAGTGTGTGTGTGTGTGTGTGTGTGTGTGTGTGTGTGTGTGTGTTTGTGTGTGTGTGTGTGTGTGTGTGTGTGAGAGACAGTGTTCCTCATCATGAGTCTGTGTGTGTGTGTGTGTGTGTGTGTGTGTGTGTGTGTGTGTGTGTGTGTGTGTGAGACAGTGTTCTTCATAGTGTGTGTGTGTGTGTGAGACAGTGTTCTTCATCAAGAGTCTGTGTGTGTGTGTGTGTGTGTGTGTGTGTGTGTGTGTGTGTGTGTGTGTGTGTGTGTGTGTGAGACAGTGTTCTTCATCAAGAGTCTGTGTGTGTGTGTGTGTGTGTGTGTGTGTGTGTGTGTGTGTGTGTGTGTGTGTGTGTGTGTGTGTGTGTGTGAGAGACAGTGTTCTTCATCAAGAGTGTGTGTGTGTGTGTGTGTGTGTGTGAGACAGTGTTCTTCATCATGAGTCTGTGTGTGTGTGTGAGACAGTGTTCTTCATCATGAGTCTGTGTGTGTGTGTGTGTGTGTGTGTGTGTGTGAGAGACAGTGTTCTTCATCACGAGTGTGTGTGTGTGTGTGTGTGTGTGAGAGACAGTGTTCTTCATCACGAGTGTGTGTGTGTGTGTGTGTGTGAGACAGTGTTCTTCATCATGAGTCTGTGTGTGTGTGTGTGTGTGTGTGTGTGTGTGTGTGTGTGTGTGTGTGTGTGTGTGAGAGAGAGAGAGACAGTGTTCTTCATCATGAGTGTGTGTGTGTGTGTGTGTGTGTGTGTGTGTGTGTGTGTGTGTGTGTGTGTGTGTGAGAGAGAGAGAGACAGTGTTCTTCATCATGAGTGTGTGTGTGTGTGTGTGTGTGTGTGTGTGTGAGAGAGACAGTGTTCTTCATCACGAGTGTGTGTGTGTGTGTGTGTGTGTGTGTGTGTGTGTGTGTGTGTGTGTGAGACAGTGTTCTTCATCATGAGTCTGTGTGTCTGTGTGTGTGTGTGTGTGTGTGTGTGTGTGTGTGTGTGTGTGTGTGTGTGAGAGACAGTGTTCTTCATCATGAGTCTGTGTGTGTGTGTGTGTGTGTGTGTGTGTGTGTGTGTGTGTGTGTGTGTGTGTGAGACAGTGTTCTTCATCATGAGTCTGTGTGTGTGTGTGTGAGACAGTGTTCTTCATCATGAGTGTGTGTGTGTGTGTGTGTGTGTGTGTGTGTGTGTGTGTGTGTGTGTGTGTGTGTGTGAGAGAGACAGTGTTCTTCATCATGAGTGTGTGTGTGTGTGTGTGTGTGTGTGTGTGTGTGTGTGTGTGTGTGTGTGTGTGTGTGTGTGTGAGAGAGACAGTGTTCTTCATCATGAGTCTGTGTGTGTGTGTGTGTGTGTGTGTGTGTGTGTGTGTGTGTGTGTGTGAGAGACAGTGTTCCTCATCATGAGTCTGTGTGTGTGTGTGTGTGTGTGTGTGTGTGTGTGTGTGTGTGTGAGAGACAGTGTTCTTCATCATGAGTCTGTGTGTGTGAGTGTGTGTGTGAGAGACAGTGTTCTTCATCACGAGTCTGTGTGTGTGTGTGTGTGTGTGTGAGACAGTGTTCTTCATCATGAGTCTGTGTGTGTGTGTGTGTGTGTGTGTGTGTGTGAGAGACAGTTTTCTTCACCATAAGTCTGTGTGTGTGTGTGTGTGTGTGTGTGTGTGAGACAGTGTTCTTCATCAAGAGTCTGTGTGTGTGTGTGTGTGTGTGTGTGTGTGAGACAGTGTTCTTCATCATGAGTCTGTGTGTGTGTGTGTGTGTGTGTGTGTGTGTGTGTGTGTGTGTGTGTGAGAGAGACAGTGTTCTTCATCACGAGTCTGTGTGTGTGTGTGTGTGAGACAGTGTTCTTCATCATGAGTCTGTGTGTGTGTTTGTGTGTGTGTGTGTGTGTGTGTGTGAGACAGTGTTCTTCATCATGAGTCTGTGTGTGTGTGTGAGAGACAGTGTTCTTCATCATGAGTCTCTGTGTGTGTGTGTGTGTGTGTGTGTGTGTGTGAGACAGTGTTCTTCATCATGAGTCAGTGTGTGTGTGTGTGTGTGTGTGTGCGCGTGTGTGTGTGTGTGTGTGTGTGTGTGTGTGTGTGTGTGTGTGTGTGTGTGTGTGTGTGTGTGTGTGTGTGAGAGACAGTGTTCTTCATCATGAGTGTGTGTGTGTGTGTGTGTGTGTGTAAGTGTGTGTGTGAGAGACAGTGTTCTTCATCACGAGTCTGTGAGTGTGTGTGTGTGAGAGACAGTGTTCTTCATCATGAGTCTGTGTGTGTGTGTGTCTGTGTGTGTGTGTGAGACAGTGTTCTTCATCATGAGTCTGTGTGTGTGTGTGTCTGTGTGTGTGTGTGAGACAGTGTTCTTCATCATGAGTCTGTGTGTGTGTGTGTCTGTGTGTGTGTGTGAGACAGTGTTCTTCATCATGAGTCTGTGTGTGTGTGTGTGTGTGTGTGTGTGTGAGAGACAGTGTTCTTCATCACGAGTGTGTGTGTGTGTGTGTGTGTGTGTGAGAGACAGTGTTCTTCATCACGAGTGTGTGTGTGTGTGTGTGTGTGAGACAGTGTTCTTCATCATGAGTCTGTGTGTGTGTGTGTGTGTGTGTGTGTGTGTGTGTGTGTGTGTGTGAGAGAGACAGTGTTCTTCATCATGAGTGTGTGTGTGTGTGTGTGTGTGTGTGTGTGTGTGTGTGTGTGTGTGTGTGTGTGTGTGTGTGTGTGTGTGAGAGAGACAGTGTTCTTCATCACGAGTGTGTGTGTGTGTGTGTGTGTGTGTGTGTGTGTGTGTGAGACAGTGTTCTTCATCATGAGTCTGTGTGTCTGTGTGTGTGTGTGTGTGTGTGTGTGTGTGTGTGTGTGTGTGTGTGTGTGTGTGTGTGTGTGTGTGTGTGAGACAGTGTTCTTCATCACGAGTCTGTGTGTGTGTGTGTGTGTGTGAGAGACAGTGTTCTTCATCATGAGTCTGTGTGTGTGTGTGTGTGTGTGTGTGTGTGTGTGTGTGTGTGTGTGTGTGTGTGTGTGAGACAGTGTTCTTCATCATGAGTCTGTGTGTGTGTGTGTGAGACAGTGTTCTTGATCATGAGTCTGTGTGTCTGTGTGTGTGTGTGTGTGTGTGTGTGTGTGTGTGTGTGTGTGTGTGTGTGTGTGTGTGTGTGTGTGTGTGTGAGAGACAGTGTTCTTCATCACGAGTCTGTGTGTGTGTGTGTGTGTGTGAGAGACAGTGTTCTTCATCATGAGTCTGTGTGTGTGTGTGTGTGTGTGTGTGTGTGTGTGTGTGTGTGTGTGTGTGTGTGTGTGTGTGTGAGAGACAGTGTTCTTCATCATGAGTCTGTGTGTGTGTGTGTGTGTGTGTGTGTGTGTGTGTGTGTGTGTGTGTGTGTGTGTGTGTGTGTGTGTGTGTGAGACAGTGTTCTTCATCATGAGTCTGTGTGTGTGTGTGTGAGACAGTGTTCTTGATCATGAGTCTGTGTGTCTGTGTGTGTGTGTGTGTGTGTGTGTGTGTGTGTGTGTGTGTGTGTGTGTGTGTGTGTGTGTGTGTGTGTGTGTGTGTGTGTGTGTGTGAGAGACAGTGTTCTTCATCACGAGTCTGTGTGTGTGTGTGTGTGTGTGTGAGACAGTGTTCTTCATCATGAGTCTGTGTGTGTGTGTGTGAGACAGTGTTCTTCATCATGAGTCTGTGTGTCTGTGTGTGTGTGTGTGTGTGTGTGTGTGTGTGTGTGTGTGTGTGTGTGTGTGTGTGTGTGTGTGTGTGTGTGTGTGAGAGACAGTGTTCTTCATCACGAGTCTGTGTGTGTGTGTGTGTGTGTGTGTGTGTGAGAGACAGTGTTCTTCATCATGAGTCTGTGTGTGTGTGTGTGTGTGTGTGTGTGTGTGTGTGTGTGTGTGTGTGTGTGAGACAGTGTTCTTCATCATGAGTCTGTGTGTGTGTGTGAGAGACAGTGTTCTTCATCACGAGTCTGTGTGTGTGTGTGTGTGTGTGTGTGTGTGTGTGTGTGTGTGTGAGAGAGACAGTGTTCTTCATCATGAGTGTGTGTGTGTGT
>JBAMJR010000113.1:2695000-2945635 GCA_038501785.1 Myoxocephalus aenaeus
GTGTGTGTGTGTGTGTGTGTGTGTGTGTGTGTGTGTGTGTGTGTGTGTGTGTGTGTGTGTGTGAGACAGTGTTCTTCATCATGAGTCTGTGTGTGTGTGTGTGAGACAGTGTTCTTGATCATGAGTCTGTGTGTCTGTGTGTGTGTGTGTGTGTGTGTGTGTGTGTGTGTGTGTGTGTGTGTGTGTGTGTGTGAGAGACAGTGTTCTTCATCACGAGTCTGTGTGTGTGTGTGTGTGTGTGTGAGAGACAGTGTTCTTCATCATGAGTCTGTGTGTGTGTGTGTGTGTGTGTGTGTGTGTGTGTGTGTGTGTGTGTGTGTGTGTGTGTGTGAGAGACAGTGTTCTTCATCATGAGTCTGTGTGTGTGTGTGTGTGTGTGTGTGTGTGTGTGTGTGTGTGTGTGTGTGTGTGTGTGTGTGTGAGACAGTGTTCTTCATCATGAGTCTGTGTGTGTGTGTGTGAGACAGTGTTCTTGATCATGAGTCTGTGTGTCTGTGTGTGTGTGTGTGTGTGTGTGTGTGTGTGTGTGTGTGTGTGTGTGTGTGTGTGTGTGTGTGTGTGTGTGTGTGTGAGAGACAGTGTTCTTCATCACGAGTCTGTGTGTGTGTGTGTGTGTGTGTGAGACAGTGTTCTTCATCATGAGTCTGTGTGTGTGTGTGTGAGACAGTGTTCTTCATCATGAGTCTGTGTGTCTGTGTGTGTGTGTGTGTGTGTGTGTGTGTGTGTGTGTGTGTGTGTGTGTGTGTGTGTGTGTGTGAGAGACAGTGTTCTTCATCACGAGTCTGTGTGTGTGTGTGTGTGTGTGAGAGACAGTGTTCTTCATCATGAGTCTGTGTGTGTGTGTGTGTGTGTGTGTGTGTGTGTGTGTGTGTGTGTGTGTGTGTGTGTGTGTGTGTGAGACAGTGTTCTTCATCATGAGTCTGTGTGTGTGTGTGAGAGACAGTGTTCTTCATCACGAGTCTGTGTGTGTGTGTGTGTGTGTGTGTGTGTGTGTGTGTGTGTGTGTGTGTGTGTGTGTGAGAGAGACAGTGTTCTTCATCATGAGTGTGTGTGTGTGTGTGTGTGTGTGTGTGTGTGTGTGTGTGTGTGTGTGTGTGTGTGTGTGTGTGTGAGAGAGACAGTGTTCTTCATCATGAGTCTGTGTGTGTGTGTGTGTGTGTGTGTGTGTGTGTGTGTGTGTGTGTGTGTGTGTGTGTGTGTGTGTGTGTGTGTGAGAGACAGTGTTCCTCATCATGAGTCTGTGTGTGTGTGTGTGTGTGTGTGTGTGAGACAGTGTTCTTCATCATGAGTCTGTGTGTGTGTGTGTGTGTGTGTGTGTGTGTGTGTGTGAGAGAGAGACAGTGTTCTTCATCACGAGTCTGTGTGTGTGTGTGTGTGTGAGACAGTGTTCTTCATCATGAGTCTGTGTGTGTGTTTGTGTGTGTGTGTGTGTGTGTGTGTGTGTGAGACAGTGTTCTTCATCATGAGTCTGTGTGTGTGTGTGTGTGTGTGTGTGTGTGTGTGTGTGTGTGTGTGTGTGTGTGTGTGTGTGAGAGAGACAGTGTTCTTCATCATGAGTGTGTGTGTGTGTGTGTGTGTGTGTGTGTGTGTGTGTGTGTGTGTGTGTGTGTGTGTGTGTGTGTGTGTGTGTGTGTGTGTGTGTGTGTGTGAGAGAGACAGTGTTCTTCATCATGAGTCTGTGTGTGTGTGTGTGTGTGTGTGTGTGTGAGAGACAGTGTTCCTCATCATGAGTCTGTGTGTGTGTGTGTGTGTGAGACAGTGTTCTTCATCATGAGTCTGTGTGTGTGTTTGTGTGTGTGTGTGTGTGTGTGTGTGTGTGTGTGTGTGTGTGTGTGTGTGTGTGTGTGTGTGTGAGAGAGACAGTGTTCTTCATCATGAGTGTGTGTGTGTGTGTGTGTGTGTGTGTGTGTGTGTGTGTGTGTGTGTGTGTGTGTGTGTGTGTGTGTGTGTGTGTGTGTGTGTGTGTGTGTGAGAGAGACAGTGTTCTTCATCATGAGTCTGTGTGTGTGTGTGTGTGTGTGTGTGTGTGAGAGACAGTGTTCCTCATCATGAGTCTGTGTGTGTGTGTGTGTGTGAGACAGTGTTCTTCATCATGAGTCTGTGTGTGTGTGTGTGTGTGTGTGTGTGTGTGTGTGTGTGTGTGTGTGTGTGTGTGTGTGTGAGAGAGACAGTGTTCTTCATCATGAGTGTGTGTGTGTGTGTGTGTGTGTGTGTGTGTGTGTGTGTGTGTGTGTGTGTGTGTGTGTGTGTGTGTGTGTGTGTGTGTGTGTGTGAGAGAGACAGTGTTCTTCATCATGAGTCTGTGTGTGTGTGTGTGTGTGTGTGTGAGAGACAGTGTTCCTCATCATGAGTCTGTGTGTGTGTGTGTGTGTGTGTGTGAGACAGTGTTCTTCATCATGAGTCTGTGTGTGTGTGTGTGTGTGTGTGTGTGTGTGTGAGAGAGACAGTGTTCCTCATCATGAGTCTGTGTGTGTGTGTGTGTGTGTGTGTGAGACAGTGTTCTTCATCATGAGTCTGTGTGTGTGTGTGTGTGTGTGTGTGTGTGTGTGTGAGACAGTGTTCTTCATCATGAGTCTGTGTGTGTGTTTGTGTGTGTGTGTGTGTGTGTGTGTGTGTGTGAGACAGTGTTCTTCATCATGAGTCTGTGTGTGTGTTTGTGTGTGTGTGTGTGTGTGTGTGTGTGTGTGTGTGTGTGTGTGTGAGACAGTGTTCTTCATCATGAGTCAGTGTGTGTGTGTGTGTGTGTGTGTGTGTGTGCGCGTGTGTGTGTGTGTGTGAGACAGTGTTCTTCATCATGAGTCTGTGTGTGTGTGTGAGAGACAGTGTTCTTCATCACGAGTCTGTGTGTGTGTGTGTGTGTGTGTGTGTGTGTGTGTGTGTGTGTGTGTGTGTGTGAGAGAGACAGTGTTCTTCATCATGAGTGTGTGTGTGTGTGTGTGTGTGTGTGTGTGTGTGTGTGTGTGTGTGTGTGTGTGTGTGTGTGTGTGTGTGTGAGAGAGACAGTGTTCTTCATCATGAGTCTGTGTGTGTGTGTGTGTGTGTGTGTGTGTGTGTGTGTGTGTGTGTGTGTGTGTGTGTGTGTGTGTGTGAGACAGTGTTCTTCATCATGAGTCTGTGTGTGTGTGTGTGTGTGTGTGTGTGTGTGTGTGTGAGAGAGAGACAGTGTTCTTCATCACGAGTCTGTGTGTGTGTGTGTGTGTGAGACAGTGTTCTTCATCATGAGTCTGTGTGTGTGTTTGTGTGTGTGTGTGTGTGTGTGTGTGTGAGACAGTGTTCTTCATCATGAGTCTGTGTGTGTGTGTGTGTGTGTGTGTGTGTGTGTGTGTGTGTGTGTGTGTGTGTGTGAGAGAGACAGTGTTCTTCATCATGAGTGTGTGTGTGTGTGTGTGTGTGTGTGTGTGTGTGTGTGTGTGTGTGTGTGTGTGTGTGTGTGTGTGTGTGTGTGAGAGAGACAGTGTTCTTCATCATGAGTCTGTGTGTGTGTGTGTGTGTGTGTGTGAGAGACAGTGTTCCTCATCATGAGTCTGTGTGTGTGTGTGTGTGTGTGTGTGAGACAGTGTTCTTCATCATGAGTCTGTGTGTGTGTGTGTGTGTGTGTGTGTGTGTGTGTGTGTGTGAGAGAGACAGTGTTCTTCATCACGAGTCTGTGTGTGTGTGTGTGTGTGAGACAGTGTTCTTCATCATGAGTCTGTGTGTGTGTTTGTGTGTGTGTGTGTGTGTGTGTGTGTGAGACAGTGTTCTTCATCATGAGTCTGTGTGTGTGTTTGTGTGTGTGTGTGTGTGTGTGTGAGACAGTGTTCTTCATCATGAGTCTCTGTGTGTGTGTGTGTGTGCGCGTGTGTGTGTGTGTGTGTGTGTGTGTGTGTGTGTGAGACAGTGTTCTTCATCATGAGTCAGTGTGTGTGTGTGTGTGTGTGTGTGTGTGTGTGCGCGTGTGTGTGTGTGTGTGTGTGTGTGTGTGTGTGTGTGTGTGTGTGTGTGTGTGTGTGAGAGACAGTGTTCTTCATCATGAGTGTGTGTGTGTGTGTGTGTGTGTGTGTGTGTAAGTGTGTGTGTGAGAGACAGTGTTCTTCATCACGAGTCTGTGAGTGTGTGTGTGTGAGAGACAGTGTTCTTCATCATGAGTCTGTGTGTGTGTGTGTCTGTGTGTGTGTGTGAGACAGTGTTCTTCATCATGAGTCTGTGTGTGTGTGTGTCTGTGTGTGTGTGTGAGACAGTGTTCTTCATCATGAGTCTGTGTGTGTGTGTGTCTGTGTGTGTGTGAGAGAGACAGTGTTCTTCATCATGAGTCTGTGTGTGTGAGACAGTGTTCTTATACTGTAAAATGAAGACACAGTTTTTTTCAACAAGTCATTTATTTTAATATTTCAACATTTTAAATACAAACAACAAAAACATGGATGGTATTCTTGAACATACAACATTTTAAATGTTCCTCCTCCTTCAAGTTACTATGACAAGCAGGGACACCTGGGCCTCAACATCAGCCTGGTGGAGATTTCCTGCGACACAAAATAAACAGACAATAGTGTGTGTGTGTGTGTGTGTGTGAGACAGTGTTCTTCATCACGAGTCTGTGTGTGTGAGAGACAGCGTTCTTCATCATGAGTGTGTGTGTGTGTGAGCGAGACAGCGTTCTTCATCACGAGTCTGTGTGTGTGTGTGTGTGAGAGAGACAGCGTTCTTCATCAAGTGTGTGTGTGTGTGTGTGTGTGTGTGTGTGTGTGAGACAGTGTTCTTCATCACGAGTCTGTGTGTGTGAGAGACAGTGTTCTTCATCACGAGTCTGTGTGTGTGTGTGTGTGAGAGAGACAGCGTTCTTCATGAAGTGTGTGTGTGTGTGTGTGTGTGTGTGTGTGAGACAGTGTTCTTCATCATGAGTCTGTGTGTGTGAGAGACAGTGTTCTTCATCATGAGTGTGTGTGTGTGTGAGAGAGACAGCGTTCTTCATCACGAGTCTGTGTGTGTGTGTGTGTGAGAGAGACAGCGTTCTTCATGAAGTGTGTGTGTGTGTGTGTGTGTGTGAGACAGTGTTCTTCATCAAGAGTCTGTGTGTGTGAGTGTGTGTGTGAGAGACAGTGTTCTTCATCACGAGTCTGTGTGTGTGAGAGACAGTGTTCTTCATCACGAGTCTGTGTGTGTGTGTGTGTGTGTGTGACAGTGTTCTTCATCATGAGTCTGTGTGTGTGAGAGACAGTGTTCTTCATCACGAGTCTGTGTGTGTGTGTGTGTGTGAGAGACAGTGTTCTTCATCACGAGTCTGTGTGTGTGTGTGAGAGACAGTTTTCTTCATCACGAGTCTGTGTGTGTGTGTGTGTGTGAGAGACAGTTTTCTTCATCACGAGTCTGTGTGTGTGTGTGTGTGTGTGTGAGACAGTGTTCTTCATCATGAGTCTGTGTGTGTGTGTGTGTGTGAGACAGTGTTCTTCATCATGAGTCTCTGTGTGTGTTTGTGTGTGCGCGTGTGTGTGTGTGTGTGTGTGTGTGTGTGAGACAGTGTTCTTCATCATGAGTACGTGTGTGTGTGTGTGTGAGACAGTGTTCTTCATCATGAGTCTCTGTGTGTGTGTGTGTGTGAGACAGTGTTCTTCATCATGAGTCTGTGTGTGTGTGTGTGTGTGTGTGTGTGTGTGTGTGTGTGTGTGTGAGAGACAGTGTTCTTCATCATGAGCCTGTGTGTGTGTGTGTGTGTGTGTGTGTGTGTGTGTGTGTGTGTGTGTGTGTGTGTGAGACAGTGTTCTTCATCATGAGTCTGTGTGTGTGTGTGTGTGTGTGTGTGTGTGTGTGTGTGTGTATGTGTGTGTGTGTGTGTGTGAGAGACAGTGTTCTTCATCATGAGTCTGTGTGTATGTGTGTGTGTCTGTGTGTGTGAGACAGCGTTCTTCATCATGAGTCTGTGTGTGTGTGTGAGACAGCGTTCTTCATCATGAGTCTGTGTGTGTGTGTGTGTGAGAGAGACAGTGTTCTTCATCATGAGTCTGTGTGTGTGTGTGAGACAGTGTTCTTCATCATGAGTCTGTGTGTGTGTGTGTGTGTGAGAGAGACAGTGTTCTTCATCATGAGTCTGTGTGTGTGTGTGTGTGTGTGTGTGTGTGTGTGTGTGTGTGTGTGTGTGTGTGTGTGAGACAGTGTTCTTCATCATGAGTCTGTGTGTGTGTGTGTGTGTGTGTGAGACAGTGTTCTTCACCATGAGTCTGTGTGTGTGTGTGTGTGTGTGAGACAGTGTTCTTCATCATGAGTCTGTGTGTGTGTGTGTGTGTGTGTGTGTGTGTGTGTGTGTGACAGTGTTCGTCATCATGAGTCTGTGTGTGTGAGACAGTGTTCTTCATCATGAGTCTGTGTGTGTGTGTGTGTGTGTGTGTGTGTGTGTGAGACAGTGTTCTTCATCATGAGTCTGTGTGTGTGTGTGTGTGTGTGTGTGTGTGTGTGTGTGTGTGTGTGTGAGAGAGACAGTGTTCTTCATCATGAGTCTGTGTGTGTGAGACAGTGTTCTTATACTGTAAAATGAAGACACCGTTTTTTTCAACAAGTCATTTATTTTAATATTTCAACATTTTAAATACAAACAACAAAAACATGGATGGTATTCTTGAACATACAACATTTTAAATGTTCCTCCTCCTTCAAGTTACTATGACAAGCAGGGACACCTGGGCCTCAACATCAGCCTGGTGGAGATTTCCTGCAACACAAAATAAACAGACAATAGTACCGTATTTATTAGGAGAGACATGAAAGAAACCCTTACTTTGATGTTCCCGGTGTATTTAGGGGGAAAGTGAGAAGATAAGCATTGTTTAGTCTGGAAGGTGTGGTTCACGTGGGGGGATGGGCAGGAAAGAGATGGTTCCCATAACAAACACCTGATTTTTTAAATGTTTGAAATGTCTACAACTTTATATATATATATATATACAGGTGTTCACACGTTGTGTGTGTGTGTGTGTGTGTGTGTGTGTGTGTGTGTGTGTGTGTGTGTGTGTGTGTGTGTGAGAGAGAGAGAGAGAGAGAGAGAGAGATGGGGGGGGGGGGGGGTAGCTAGCAAGAGAGAAAAGAGTTAAAACTTCTCCAAACAGAGCTAGCCTAGTGTCGAGAGAAGCAAGTGTCCATCGGCACACAACGTTATAGTCTACTGTCATCATCAACGGAGGTATAACAATATCGTTTTCTCCTCTTATGTGTATTGCTGAGAAAGGAAAACCTGCTCAAAATTGTAACATTTACTTAGTTAAGTGAGATAACGTCTGCTGATCTCTTGGCCTTTAAATTACTAGCATGAAACATTAGAGGTGCTAGCAAAACGGTAATAACGCTGTTGTTCCAATATGGTGAATGAATTGTAACCATCTAATAGTTGGCTACCATTTATTATTAACATTGAGAAAAAATAATATATTGAATTTTGTTGTCAATAATACTCACTAAGTTAAGAAACTTAGATATGAAGGACCAATTTGAATACGTTCAATAACGTTAGAAGGTTGCTCCTCTTAAATGTAGCTTAAAGATCATATTTTGCAAATATGGACATTTCTTAAATTACTAAGATTTCTTTACATTGCTATTAAGTTCACATCGAATTATGGAAACTAATCTTATCAGCAGCTCCGCACCAGTTGTCAGATTGAGCCAGAAGGTCACAGCCTGGCTGCCGCTCATGTTATTCTCATGAACTAGTTGCAAAAAACAAGTCAGGACGGCCCAAATCCAAGATGGCGACGGACAAACTCAAGGCTTCAAAACCATAATGCACAAAGCAATGGGTGACGTCACAATGAGTACGTCCTCTTCTTCTTGTTTGTGTTGTTTATATTTCATATGTTTGTGGTGCGTAGAAACAGTTGCGGTGCTCTCGCTGTCTCTCTCTCTCTGTCTCCCTCTATCTCCCTCTCTCTCCTCGTTTACTCTTGTGTCCCTCTGTCTATGGATTGCTACAATTGCGGAATGGAATTAGGGCCAAACGTTGTATTTACAATCACGAGAAGCAGACAGGCTAAGAAACCGGTTCTGTTTGTCTCACTCTCTGTGTTTTGTTCTAGCAAACAATGCAGTCCTGAAACAACAGCTACAGAGCGTCACATTTATCTCGGCCAATAAAGCTTAAACATAGATTAACAAAAAAATCAAATACGATGAATCAGATTCGACAATGTGAATTCTTAGTCTGGGACATCCCGTCTCACTTGTGAGCTCCCCTCCCAGCCTGGTTCTGGAAGGAAACCCAAGTTCGCCTTTTGAGGTGTGGTTCAGGCTTTATAGACTTGGAAAATGTGTGTCTTGTGGAGGGTATTACAGGGTTATTTCCAGTCGAGAAAGTCAATTGCGTACTTAGAAAAGGTTGGACTCAGCTCAGAGTTCTTGAAGAACACTATTCCCATGGCACCCCATCCACTGCAACCTCCACATATATTATCACATTGGCATATCACAGCATAAATCCAGTCATAGGAGACGCTCCGTCTTATTCGAAACTGACAAATATAGTTTGAACCCCTCCACTGTCTTTTTAGCCATTTGGTCTTGTTCTCCTTCCCCATTCAATTTCCTCCCACCTGATACTGCAGGCCTTGGAAACTGACTATTTAAAGACAGCTAAAGTAGTTATATCCCACAATAAGGGTTCATGCTTTGAATGGGTGACCATGGATGTGGAGTCTTGTTAGGTTCTGACCCTTCCGGCATCTCAAACAAGTGAGAAAGCATCAACATGAATCTGCAGCGACAACAGCAACCATATAGTTGAGCGCCTGCTTTCAATTTACATCTGCTCCCTGTTACTCTCTCCAAGCCCGGGAACATAATGAGCACAAACAACTCAGAGGAAAATGAGATAAATGAGGGCTGTAATTGTGTTTGGAATTGCAATTACTGTTATCACACCCTTTTGTCAGAGGGATTTAGTGTAGCCAGATGTGCTAATGGAAAAAGATTGCCATTGTTTGAGTGGATTGGATCAACCCCACTCGGAGCTTCCAGCTCTATCGACATGTAATTACTGATTTTTATTGACCAACCACAGCTGGTGTCGAGAAATAAAAGGTACTCTCCGACTTCGTCGTGCTGAGATGATTCACGCAGCCTCCAGGTACGTTTGCTGGCTGCAAAGGCATGGAGTCACCATTTTTATATTTTAACTTATTTTCTTATTTAACTTCAATCTATGACACAGTGACTACTTTATTTAACTCCTGAATAGACACATGTTTGTCTTTTTACAGGGAGTGGTCTACACTCCCTGTAAAAAGGCCTGGTCAACTAGGCGCAACATATAGTGTATATCATCTGAAAGATTATTGTGAGGTGCAGTTTAGCAGTGTGTGTCAAGTTGTTCTCGCCATAAATCAAATAAAAATGAATGAATTAATGCAACCATTAGATCACAATTTGGAAGAGTAAAACGAGTTTGGAACAATTTGATGAACGTACAGTATGTGATGACCAAGCGACCAAGTGCTCACTTATGTCTCAAAAGGTGCAGCAATTTTGGGGTTCTCATGTGGTTCTCAAAGGACAAGGCCACTGTAAACTCACTAAGCAAATTTTTGGGCCTTAACCCTTTCGGGGCGGGGCCCGCTTCGAAGCTGGAGCAGATGTTGAGGTTTGTAATAAAATCCTATCTTCACAATAATACGTCACAGAGATATGGTTTCAAATCTGGCGGATATGGTTTCCACTTCCGTGTCTGAGCATCTAAACATGGACATGTCGTATGACGCGTGCAAAGCTTCACTGTGAGTCAGAAGATGCCAAGCAAAGAGTCCTGAGCAAAGCTATCTTGTAGAAGATGGACAGACGGCGCAGCTTCAGTGCCTGAAGTATTCGCTAACAAGGAGCTAGACGGAGCTAACGGGCCAGATAGCGTTTCTGTGAGACTGAACGGTGAGTAATCAACTGTTGTCCCTATCACCGTTAACTTTCTTACAGTGAACATAGTACGACTAGTAGTGTTGGACCTCCATTATGTGTTTGTAAGACCGTAAATAACGTTTGTTTGTTGATGATAGCTTAGTAGCGTTAGCACGTCACAACATAGTGCCGTGTTGGATGTTTTCTTCAGTGTCTACAACTGAACGGTGCATAATCAACTGTTGTCCCTATGACCGTTAACTTTCTTACAGTGAACATAGTACGACTAGTAGTGTTGGACCTCCATTAATCGTTACTACAGTACTGTTTATGTCACGGTAGCTGATGCTAACACGGAGCTAGCGGTAGCGCGCTAACGGAGATAGCTGATTACAGCTATGAACGGTGGGTAATCAACTGTTGTCCCTATCACTGTTAACTTTCTTACAGTGAACTTAGTACGACTAGTAGTGTTGGATCTCAGTTACGTGTTTGTAAGGCTGTAACTAACGTTGTGCATTTTTAGCTCATGGCCTGAGCATAGTTGGATCTGTTAGCTTTAGCTAGGGTGACCAGACGTCCTCTTTTTCCCGGACATGTCCTCTTTTCGAGACCTAAAAAAAGCGTCCGGCAGGGATTCCAAAAACGTCCGGGATTTTGCTACGTCCGGGAAAATAGTTATTACCCCCTTACAAGTTTTGGAAATGGTATCTCCCTCACGTTCCACCTTCTTGCGCAAGCTCTGACTGTAGAGAGAACTGTCATTGGTCGACCGATCTCAACGTAAATGTAAGTTCACGGCATGCTATACACTACTACTGGATTCAGAGCTGTGAGGGTCCAGAGGACAACATGCAGCATCGCTGCAGCAGCCTCCCTGTCCGTCTGCCTGCCAACAGATCACCTAGCAGGCCGCAAAGCCAACCACAGCTCATCATCCCCACCATATAATAATACATTTGATTTTAGACATTTATTTACATGTGTCTACCATTGTATTCATATATTCCACTGCTTTTGTGAACCTAAGACCTTTGGTAAACAAATTTCCATCACCATAACCGATATACCACCTGACAACCCTGTCTCCTAAAAATTACGTTCCCCCAGAACTAACACGCATTCCCAATTACGTTTGATCAGAAACGTATCTCCTCCCTGATTATGTTTGTGTTTGACGTATTACACATACGTTGATTATACACGTATACGTTGATTAAACATGTATGTTGATTATACACGTATTTTTGTTTGATTGTTTTTATGTTTGTGTTTGACGTATTACAAATACGTTTATAATCGTGTGTTTGTGTTCTTGTTTTCTTGCTTTATTTAAGCATATTTTAATTTTTAAACTCTGGGGAGAAAAAAGAAAAGAGGGGCGGGGTGAGGCCAGCGACGGCCGGCCGCGCCGGGCGCCGGCCGCACCGGGAGCCCGAGGGTCGGCCGCACCGGGAGCACCGAAGACCGTTTGCCCGCCGTTGTTAGGCCGGTAACGGGCCGGTCTTCAGACCGCTTGCACCGGGGCTCGCTCTTCAGACTGCTTGGCCGCCGCCGTTAGGCCGGCGGTAACAGCCTCCTTCGCGCCGGCTCCGGTCTTCTCTGAGTCGGGTTGTTTGTGAGTGCAGCCCATAGTGTGTGATAAACTCCATCTAGTGCAGTAAACCACTGCGATCATCAGCAGACACTCGGATCTGTGTGGTCACATCAAGTGCAGAACTGACGTGAAAAAATTCAAATGGGCGGAAGGAGTCACGGGACCCAACATCCGGTTTTCAAAATACTAACTGATATGAATGTGTTCAGAACATTTCTGACCACATCCACACATCTTAACTGTACTGGTCTTACAGAAATGTTGTAATGTGTCAAACACAACGGACTGTCAAACACAACTATGAAAAATTTCCAAAATCAAGATTACATTTTTCAGCTTTAGTCATATTTTCTCTTTACACTTGTGCCTTGGGACAATGGTGCCTCATTATATAGATAGCTGAGATTGTTCTGTAATTTTTGATATACAACACATGAGTATATATATATATAAATAAGTGATGTCATTTTGGACAGACACTGGTTGGCGGAGGCATAGAGCCACGAGGCAGTAATTCTGTTCGAACAGAATCTTCAGAATACAAAAAATAGTTATTTGTTAAAGGGGAACAACATTAATTTGACTCATTCAGTTTTCTAATAATAGGTAATACTACACCTGTAAAAACAAGAGCTTTCTAAAGTCTGAAAAGTTAACCTTGATGTCACCAACCAGGGTTTACAAAGGTTGTCTCAGATTGGGCTTGAGATGGACATTTACTAAGCAGGGAGAGTCAGTGGAAATATAGAGTTGAGCAGATCATTTTAATAAAACAATAAGCCAACAGCATAGAAGAATCCGATGTGTGCTTATTATAGTTGACTTCGTCCTTGCCCTTAATCCCTAACTAACATTCACACCCATTCATACGCCACAGCCTACGGGAGCAATTTGGGGTCAAGTGTTTTGCCCAAGGACACATTGACAGAAACATACCAAAGCAAGGTTTGTGACTCAAACATTTTTTTGTCTCAAGTCATAAAACATTGAGCCAATTGATAGTTATCACGTGATGTCTTTAGGGGCACAAAACAATGCCGTGTTCCGCTCCCCGCCAGCGTGCAAAGTGAGTGATTTCTGTTGTTCCGGCTAAATGCGGGATAGTTGTTGTGCAACCAGATGCACTAACCGACGCGGAGACAAGCCTGGGCCAGGTTCCTACAGAATTCTGTCTGAGAAAGAAAACCCTGAAAGACGGAAAATGTGGATTTGTGCCATTAAACGTGCCTCTGTCCCGGAGGAGAGCAAGAAATGGTATACTAATTGTTGTCATGTCTTCACATAATTGTTGGGATATGGTTTGGGGAAACCAACTCCAGCGGCCTTGGTTTGTTTGTTTTCACTCCACAAACTAACTGCACCAGATTCAGCTTGGAAGCGGACCAGGACGACCTTTCAAGCGGTCTTGTTTTGGTTGTTTGCTTTAACCGCTGCCCAAACCGGCGTTGGGTTCAGGGTGAAAGCATCCTTCCTTAGTTGTCACATGTGAGTCCTTGTATCTGCCATAATGTGCCCAGGTCCTGCTCATACGTCATGTTGTTCTTCTGTTTCATGTACTTCATTCATGGTTATATTGTGTCGCTCTTGTGTCCTCTAGTTTTAGATCATGTCCTCGTCCATTCGCCCTGCAGTCACCCCCAATTAGTGGTCCTCTGCAAACAGCAGTTCCTTTGTTCTTTGTCAGGTCATCCTCATCATTTGATGTTTGGAGTTTTGTTACCTGTTTTGTTGCTGTTACCTGGTTGCCTCTGGGACTCTCAGCCCGAAAGCCGTTTGAAATAACTCATTGAACTTGTCCTACTGCCTCCTCATCTACCATCTGCGATTGGGTCGATGTTTTTCTTTTTTTTTTTAGGCTTTTAAATAAATGAGAACTTTCGCTTTAAAATTGCTGCATGCAATACTACTGCAAGAAAGGCATAATTAATAACCGTGTAAACTTTATGTATCGCAAAATCAAGCAATTGCAACACAAATGTTGTTGCCTGTGTGTGTTGCTGACTAACCAAAGTACCCACACTGTCTGCCAAGAGCTGACCCATATCATTAAGGCGGCACCGGGAGGAAGGGGATCCTCCAGAGATCACAAACCCTCTCTGAAGCCGCCGGGCGGGTCGACCATCCAACTCCACTAACAGGGTTCCAGAGTGGACCTTTCTGGGTTTTTAATAGAGAGGCCCTTTACCACACACACACACACACACACACACACCTCCATGATGAAAGCTTTTTGGGAGTGTTTCATCTCGGTGTGCCTTCAGTGAGATAGGAAGGAAAGGAGAACAAGTTTGAAGATATCTTTGTGCGAGGTCTGTGTGAAGTGTGTGTGTGTCTGTACTTAAATGTGAAGTGTTTGTAGTGTGTGAGTCCACACGCACACACGCCTGCCTCACGGCGCTGAGCTAGCGCCTCGCCAGAGTGTAAGTTTCACATGCATTTCATTTCCTGCAGTCAGCATCAATTCAATCCCTCCGAGGAATTAACTCAATCACCTGCTTGTGGTTTCCTCCTGTCACTCCAGGTGTACCTCACACACATATTCACACACACACACACACACACACACACACACACACACACACACACACACACACACACATTTCCCATTAAAGATTTTCAGCCTCCCCAGTCAGTCTGCAGACCGCACGCCGGAGAAGAGAGAAGTCACAATGATGGATGGCGTGCACAGCTGCAACATGACGCCATACTATTAATGCATTATTAATTAACGTACGGTGTTAAAAATACTTTCACCTCCGTAGGAGTTGGAGGCAGGTGTCAGTATTTGTAGGTTGAAGCTGCTGATACAGCTTCAAATACTGCTGATGTTTTGTAATATGTTCTCTATTTCTAAAACATATCTCCTGTACATTTGTGATATATTGTGGTATTTTTAAATGACTATTCAGTGTGACTTTGAAAGTTGGTATCTATCAAATACTGAATCTCAACCAATTATTTACTCATTACCTATTCTATGAAACAGAAACCTGACTGGCTCAAATTGATCATGATATAAGCGGATGATTATTATTACTGATTTATTTATCTTTTGTCATTTAGATTATCATCAAAGTGGCATTTGTATATTTATAACAGTAAGGAAAAAGCTTGTGGCTCTATTAATTGATTTGTATTGCCTGTTTTCATATTACAGGACTCTACAAATACAAGTAATTAACTGTGTGTATATAATACAGTACTGTATAGAAAAAAATACTTATTGTAGGGCTACTCAAGGGGGTATCACATGACCGGGCATTATCAATCCACTTGATGTTTCCACTGTTTATAAATCCTCCTAATTCTGTCTTTACACCTCAGATTAACTGCTTTATTCAATTCAACTATATTTCTCCAGACACATGAGTCCATACAACAAAAAAATACAATACGAGGACACCAAACGCAGGTATACTCATTGCAGTTCAAAAGTCCCTTGAGGTTAAAAAACAGAGTTGTTTGTTCCAATGTTTCCAACAACAACAAGGATATATTGTACCACGTTGTGTTGGCTCAGTTAAGACCTTTATGATTACAGTTTTTGATGCAGTCAATCGACAATTCAATTTGTACGTAAAAGAAAATCCTCAGCTCAGTATGAAAGGTGGAACATCATTCACAAACATATGACGTGCTCTTGTCCATCTCGGGAGCTTGAGCAACATTCTGACATTGCACAGTTAAAATCAATAAGAAGCAGACATCGTCCCCACTCAACTCTATTCTTTGTGAAACATGGCGCCAATATTACCCACAATGCAACCTGACCAATTTGCTTCTAAATCAATTGTGTTATGCTCGTAGCAGCTAATGCAGCTAATGCAGCCTGGAGACTGTAGCCTGTAGCAGAGGTTAGCAGTGGGTTGCAGAGGTCTGTTCAGATCCCTTCTTTCTACCTCACTAACCAGCAGCAGCAAGTAGCAAGGAGCTAACAGTAACTCACTTGTGGTCCAAAGAATATCAGTTTGATCACACAAAGTCACTTTGTAAACCTGTTTGAATTCCTATCCAATCATCAATGCTTTTAACTTTGGTTACATCCGTGACCCGTAACTTGAGGCAATGTTCGCAGACTAGCGAGGGCACACCAGATTTGTCAAAGGCCACAGAAAGAAGCCAGGCCAATACGATTCTACTTGCATGAGGAATAGGAAACAGGTTTTTTTTGTCTGTTCTTCACTAATTTGAACAACTAATGTGGGCGTCTCAAAAATGATTTGGCACGTGACACTTCACCAAAGTTCACAGGAACTTTTGATGGGTCTTTGAGGCTGGTAGCAGTCTATGAACATGATTAACAATCTGAGGAAGAAGCCCAGCATCACAACAGGCTTCATATGGAGGTGTACCTCCTGAGGACACACGAACAGACCCTCAATATGGCTGGACGCTGATAGAGGTGATAACTGTGGTTTGTTGCGTTATTCAAAAAGCGACCAGGGTCAAATGCATGGACCGCCTCTATAATGACTCTTTTGCTCCATCAAGTAAAACCACTGCAAGATGACACTTTTACAAATGACTATTTCATCAATCATTGATTCTATTAAACAGGACAGATGTTGATCATTAATTCTCTGTCAGAAACTATGAGACTATGCAGGTTACTGCACTCCACTGTTGGCATCTTAAACCCACTACGTGTGATACAGTTAGAAGCTGGTTTCTCTGTTTGTTAGATCATGGCAGACTTTATTGTTCAGAATCTGGAAAATGATCATTGGCCTCCGCAGTCGCAATTTTAAATTACAGACATAAAAACAAAGTAATCAACAATGTAACTTTTATCTTTAAAAGATACATGCATGCAATTATATAAAACAATGTATCACAATATGCAGCGGGGCGAAGTGCACAGTTTAGTTGGAGATGGTGGCTGATAAGGGTCAGTGATCACTGATTTTAATGATACTTGCACTTATTTCCATTAACTTTGATGATCATATTAGTGTTCTTCAGGTTTCATGGAATACACTCTTCATTTTGCAGCTAGGATTTAATAAACATTGAAATTACTCCTAATTGTTACATGCTTATGTTATCTAAATATAAAAACATGTATATTTCAGTACACGTTGAGTGCAAAAATAAGAGCAAACATAATTAAAGCCGATTCAGCTCTTAAAAATGACCTCATAACCACACTCTGATCAATTAGTTCATCACTAGAACAGGATCCTCTGTGGCTCTGACAACTGGAACCACTGACTTAGCAAAAAGGTAAATGGTAAAACCCATGTAGCTTTTCATTTTAAATGGTTCCTCGGGCACAGGCCTATCACAGCCTCTGTGTGAAGTGACTGCTGCTGAGGTTTCTAATTCACAATGAAAAGTCTGGTTGTAACTATAAGTTACGTAACACAGCTGAGGTTTAATGAGTCTGCAGTCACCTCCCATCCACTTCCCTTACTTTCAGTTCTTGGTCTTTATACTTATTATTATACACAGTACATTCAATAACGCCTGCTCGACATACTACTTGCCGCACGCATCGCTTGTTGTAACACATCAATCGCTCAGCCCAAAACCTCATTCAGAATTAAACTAAAATCTCTACATTACATGTATCTCCCCCAAAAGAAATCCCTCGCAAGTTGAAAGTCTTCCTTAAACTCTGTAGTTGTGGTTTCACATGACCGCGGAGCACAGTCCAGCTGTGGATTATGGGAATGTCTTTGGCTTTGAAGGAATTTGGTCATAAACCAAAGTAGTTAAAAAAATGATGAATGATTATGGACGAGCAATAAGAATTCATCCTCTAGGCACAATGAATATCTGAACCACATTTCAAGGCGATCCATCCAACAGTCAAGACATTTAACCCAAAACCCCCAAATCTGCCACAATGCAAATGTCAGTCAAAATGTCATTAACCCCATCCTCAGGGGACCATGAATGTTTGAACAAACTTCCATGGTGATCTATCCAGTAATGTTGAGATGTTTCATTCTGGATGGTCAGACCCATGAATGGGTGCTGTGGTTTAATACAGTGTGTGACCCTCTGGCCTCGATGGTGTGCAACTTAAAAGTAAAATGATGAAAGTTGGTCACGTTAAAACATGTATTAGATAATCCTTTATTAGTAATATAATTAAGAAATTGCAGGATTACAGCAGCAAGAGACACATTGTAAAATAAAATAAAAAACAAGTAATATAAATTAACAATAAAGAATCTACAATGGCCGTATTTTATATACAGACAGAATAAAACATTAAAAAAAAAAGTATTTAAAAAAAATATTTAAACAAGTGATTTAAGTAATTAAATGTATTTGCACACCCGAAGCTGGAGAAAAAAGATGGCAAGCCACTCATCTGCTTCTGGAAGACCAACCGACACAGATTCTTACACCTGGATCTCGGGTGTGGGATCTTTTCCGGGCTTAGTTTTCTTCGTATGGTGTGTCGGCCGGGGAAGCGAGGAAGACAGCACACAGAGCGACAACATGCGGGTCTACGAGGAGCCTTGAGAGAAAGGGAAACAGGTGTGTGAGCCAAACCACCTGAACAGAGCACCGGACGCTGGGCAGCAGATGGCTGTCGGTTCTGATCCTCTGTGGTTCCACACGTTCATATAGGGACGACACAGCTGCTAGAGTTCATCATAGGCTCGGGTCAAATAGGTGTTTTTACTTTATTAGATTGGCTCTGCTGTGGCCACCTGATTCTTTAATTAAGAGTGTTTGTTTGATATAAATGATGAATGCATTGACCCAGTGCATTTAAAGGAGGCTCCTCGCTGTCCCTGACTCCTCGACACAAAGAAGAGAGACTTTGCTCTGGACCAAGGTTCCACATCCTGATGACACCATCCATTATCTTTAACTGCGTATCCTGTTCAGGGTCCCGGGGTCTGAGCCGGTCCCTGCTGACATGAGGCGGAAACCCCCTGCACAGACGATCGCAGGGCTCAACAAGACTCTGGGCCTGGACTATTGGAATCATTCTTACTCTGTTTTGATGAACTGCATAATTAAAACCACTGAACTAAGAACAAACTAATTTGGGGTTTCACCCCTTTAACAAGTAAGTTCATGCCCAAGGTCGACATGCGAACTATGGGGATCGAACCGGCTACCTTGTGTTCGCAGGACGACCACTCTGAGCTACAGATAGAAGGTAAAATACAGAATGAAAGCCTAGATTTAAAGCAGTAGAGACAGTACAATAGCAGTAAAGATATTTTGAGTAAAGGACTTAACAAAGTGACTGATTACCAGTGGTGTATCAAGTACCCAAAAGCCGTACTTGAGTAAAAGTAAAGATACCTTACTGGAAAATTACTCCAGTAAAAGTAAAAGTCACCTATTAAAATACTACTTGAGTAAAAGTCTTAAAGTATCTGATATTTTCTGTACTTAAGTATCAAAAGTATTTTTCTGATATGTTATAGACTATTTTATTCTAATATAAAACAGCTTAATATCATGCTGAAGAAGAAACAACATAAACAGTCTGTTCAGTAGTAAGGGTCCCTGTGAGGGACAAGCCACTCCTTCTTTTGTCATGTTCAGTTTGTTGCTTACCTTAAAGATGTATGTTAAAGACCAGCAATAGATTAACTTTATACAAAAGCAATCAGTGCTTTTGATCTTGTTCAGTTCACTTTTTCTTACTCAGTGAGAAAAGTCCAGTCTGTGTTGGCTTGAACAAGTGCACTGAAGTCTGGTTGAATGAGGTGGAGATGGACAGCTAACAGGTATCTCAGCAGCGGCTTTGCGCATGCACGATTAATGCTCTGTGAGGCGGAGCGGCTCGCGGCAGCACCCGCTGCTCGCTGAGGACAGAAACTACATAACAATATGTGCTTCAGTCTGTTGGCAAAAAGCCGGTCTGTGAGGCTACGGAAGCGCGCGCGCACATACGTAAATCGCCTTCAGAGTAAAAGCAGTGCCGTTGTATTGCATTTATGGCGCGCATCTTATTTCTTTCTTTTTTGATTGACCTCACGCAGGCCGGACTGGGAGAACCGTAAAATGCCCAGGTCTGAACTACGCCGTCTGGGAGAGATTTAAAGTGCAGCACCTGTGTGCGGCAGCATTAACACTCTGGGGTCTGTGGTCATTTTCTCGTTTTACATAATTTTTTTATTTCCCTTTTTAAAGTCACTTGCATATGATACATACTCATGTGTTGTATATCAAAAATCACAGAACAATCTCAGCTATCTATATAATGAGGCACCATTGTCCCAAGGCACAAGTGTAAAGAGAAAATATGACTAAAGCTGAAAAATGTAATCTTGATTTTGGAAATTTTTCATAGTTGTTGTGAAAACATAACTTTACTCAGGTGGTATATCGGTTTTGGTGATGGAAATTTGTTTACCAAAGGTCTTAGGTTCACAAAAGCAGTGGAATATATGAATAAAATGGTAGACACCATTTGTTTTTGTCTAAAATCAAATGTATTATTATATGGTGGGGATGATGAGCTGTGGCTGGCTTTGTGGCCTGCTATGTGATCTGTTGGCAGGCAGAGGGACAGGGAGGCTGCTGCAGCGATGCTGCATGTTGTCCTCTGGACCCTCACAGCTCTGAATCCACTCTGTAAAATACATTAATACTAGTCAGTATGAGTTCACTGATAGAAAGTAATGATTACACACCGACACGTAAGGAAGATCCAACACTCACTATGCTCAGACACTGCATGAGCTAGTTACGTTCAAACATTGCTAAAGCTAACAGATCCAACTATGCTCAGGCCATGAGCTAAAAATGCACAATGTTAGTTACAGCCTTACAAACACGTAACTGAGATCCAACACTACTAATCGTACTAAGTTCATTGTAATGCCGTGTTCACACCAAAACAGTTGCGAAATATTCGCGCGTCCAGATTACATGTTAAGTCAATGCACAGCCGCGTTAGGTTGCGAAAAAGCGGATTTTTCGCCGGGCGGCGTGATACTGGCGAAATGGCGTTGCGAATATTCGCAACTCCGCTTTTTCGCTTTTTCGCTTTGAAATAATTCATCGCCAGCGAAAAATTCGCCCGACGCGGAGTTGCGAAAGCCAATCAGTGTCACGGTTTAGTCCTCGACTAGTTGTTTTCACTCGGTCTGCCTGTCTGTTTACCATCTGTCAGTTCAGTTCTTGCTCCACGCCCTCCTCAGTCTGTCAGCCACTCTCTCCTCGTCAGCCCTCATTTCATGCACCTGTTCATGCCCGTCTCACCTGTAGCACATTCCCTCATTAGTCTTCACTACTTAGGTCCCCTCACTTGCACTTGTCCCCTGTCAGATTGTCTTGTGTGTTTCCATGTTTAAGCCTGTTTCGTTCATTGCCAGTAAAGGACTCTTATTCGCTACCGCTGTGTCGAGAGTCGTGCTTCTGGGTCCTGGTCCACCGAACCGTTACAATCAGAGTTGAGAAGCTCCGCCCGGCATCACCGCCGTTCTGCCGTCACTGAATCAAACTGCGGGTTCGCTGAAGGAGCGCTGGAAGCGGCTTCATTCAGACACTCGTCCCGGAGGAGTCGGAGCTGTGTGCGACTACGGATAATATTATGAACCCAGACACGACTACGGATAATATTATGAACCCAGACACGGGGGCGTTTGATGTTCCGACGTGTGTGGGACTTTCTCAACAAGTATAAAGCAGAACTAGTGGTTATTTCAATGGTCAATGGCGGAAATAGTAAATGTTTTCACTGACATGGACATAAGCCCCGCCCCCTTTCCCCAGCGATGGTTGCGAAAAACGAATTAACCACTGGAGCGAGTTTTTTGCCGGGCGGCGCGATATAGGCGAAGTGGCGTTGCGAATATTCGCAACTGTTTTGGTGTGAACACGGCATAAGACAGTTAATGGCTTTAACAACAGTTAAAGACCAGCAATAGTTGTAATAGTTGTAATCAGCTATCTCCGTTAGCGCGCTACCGCTAGCTCCGTGTTAGCATCAGCTACCGTGACTTAAACAGTACTGTAGTAACGATTAATGGAGGTCCAACACTACTGGTCGTACTATGTTCACTGTAAGAAAGTTAACGGTGATAGGGGCAACAGTTGATTATGCACCGTTCAGTCGTAGACATGGAAGAGGACAGCCAACACGGCACTATATAGTGACGTGCTAACGCTAAGCTATCGTCAACAAACAAACGTTATTTACAGTCTTACAAACACATAATGGAGGTCCAACACATGTTCACTGTAAGAAAGTTAACGGTGATAGAGACAACAATTGATTACTCACCGTTCAGTCTCACAGAAACGCTGTAGCCAGCTATCTGGCCCGTTAGCTCCAGCTAGCTCCTTGTTAGCGAATCCTTCAGGCTCTGAAGCTGCACCATCTGTCTGTCCTCTCCAATATAGCTTTGCTCAGGACTCTTTGCTTGGCATCTTCTGACTCACAGTGAAGCTTTGCACGCGTCATACGACACGTCCATGTTTAGATGTTCAGACGCGGAAGTGGAAACCATATCCGCTAGATTTGAAACCATATCTCTGTGACGTATTATTGTGATGATAGGATTTTATAAAAAATTTAAACATCTTCCCCCACTTCGAAGCGTCCCCGCCCCCAAAGGGTTAAGGACCCCAATGCAAAAAAAACAAACGAGTTAAGGCATGATCAAATAATTAACGCCGTTAATAGTTTGCTGCGTTAACGTGCCCAGCCCTAATTGAAAGTAAAAGTACAAGTACATGCTGTTAATTAAAAAGCAAAGGGTCAGAATTTTGAAGTTTATTCTTTTAAGTTCTGTGGCCACCGTGACCAAGGAAAGGAGTTGGGTTGAAAATAATTGGGTTGGCTGTGATCCATTCATATATAGTATGTTCAACATAATATAATGTACATAAGTATACTTTTGCATCTACTATGAATGTATCATCATAATTCTCCAAAAAGCAATATTACACTATGAAGGAGTTGTAACAGTGCATTTATAACCCCGTGGGTCCCTTGGTACCGGGCCGCACAGAAAGAATGAATGAACATTTTTAATTAAATAAAAAAACAAAAATCAAGGCCGGAAGATCTTTTATTGTGAAAAATGACCGGATACATCCGTCTGTGGTAACCTCTTGACACATGTCAAGTGCAGCGGGTTATAAGTTAAGCAGTAGACTGGACTAAAGGTTTAGTTACGAGTAGACTGGACATAACGAACACACGTCAGGTGCCGTTGTCTCCCGTCTCCCCGAGATGGGACTCGGTCCGTGAGAGTATTGCCTTCATGTAACCGGTCCGTGACGCATAAAGGTTTGGGAGCGCTGGACTAGAGGATGTAGAGGGAAAATGCATAACATTGTGATTCGCAAAACCTGCTTGTGTGGAGTCTGTGTTCAGTCCTGATGTGTGTTTTTTTTTTCTAAAGATAGATTTGATTTTGTAGCGAGTAACGAAGGTTTCAGGGGAAATGTATCGGAGTAAAAGTATCAGTTTTCTTTGCAAAATGTAGTGAAGTAAAAGTAAAAGTCAACAGAAATATAAATAGTAGAGTACAGATATCCAAAAAAACTACTTAAGTACAGTAACGAAGTATTTATATATACCACTGCTGATTACACACAGTTTTCTCATCAGAGTTTCTCATCCTATATATTGATCTGTAGACATTTTTACTTTTCCTCTGTATTTAATTTTCCTTTAAATAAGTATTTTGTAATGGAAATGGTCTGTTTTACTGTAGATTCTTAACTTACTTGTTAAATAAACTAGTGAGTTGAACCTTTTAAGCACCAAGCTATTTTTAGGCTTCTGCTTGAAAATTGCATACCCAAACTAAAAAGGGTGTATCTCTGCAACCACTAGGGCTATTTGAATACTTTTGGTGTTATAATAAACAAGTATTGTTCAGATGTGTAAATATCAGTCTATATGTTACTGGTTAAGAGTAAATGAAGATGTAAGGTCGTAAGGTCTAAACTTCTCCCAAATCATAACACAATATGTGAACATTATCATAATTATTATCATAATTATTAAGTGTAACAACAATACTTTTTATACTTTTATGACTATTTGAGTTTTTTGTTAAATGGCTTACTGATTCTTGTAGCAAAGACTTTGATGTGCAACATCAATATATTTTGTTGTGATTTCTAAAGTTTTTTTTTGCAATACAAAAAAAAGAACCATTAATGAGCCTATGGTGTTTAAAAGGTCTTAGAATGAGAACTTAGAATTGAGTCAACTCAAAGAGACCCAACTTGAGAATGACCTCTTCCAACCCAAGCTGAGATAAAATATTGAGAAATACTTTTTTTCCTGAGATGCATTTGGATGTTTCAGGAGACTAAACGCCAAATTCCAAGATGGGCTCCTGCACCTTCCACTCTCTCAACAAACTTGTAAACAACTTAACAAACTCACATCTTGTAGGACCCCTGGACATCCTGGAGCCCACTCTGGGAGCTTGTGATATGAGCAACATCATGGACTATGTCTTGGTGGTATGCACACGCCATACACACTCTGTCTCACTCTGCTGGGGCCACAAACACACCACCATCCCATTTGATTTCTCCCTCCAGGAGAAGGGATAAATCAGCTGGTTTGAACCTGGCAGCGTTGGTCCCAGGGTTTTCCCTCCTGTCCTGTTCTACTTCCATCTCACAGTCCATGTTTATAATGGGAACTCAAGCTGGAGTGTATCTTTCTCTCTGCATGCTCAAACATACCAATGCTGATTCTGGGAAATGAAATGTTGCCACTGAAGCGGCAAATTCTAAGAAAAATTGAATTCCTTCAAATGGAGATGGAAGCATAGTGCTCTTTTTCACTCTTCTGATTTAATATATCAAGTTGATCCAATCTTGAGATCTTTCTTTTTTTTAAATCAGTGCACTGCAGGTTTTTGAAAAGGAAAACTAAATAAATACTGAACATTGACCTGGTATGCACTGTAAGCTTCACAAAAGAGATCGGCACTAATGTGTGTACCAGTAGAATACTCAATAAGAGATCATTTAATTGTATTGTACCAGTGCATGAAAAGCATTTAAAATAGTTAGATGTTATTTGTAAATCTTAATGAATTAAGATGTGAAAACAAATCTAAAACGTAAATCTACAAAATATGAAGATTTAACAAACAAAATAGGCAGAAATTGAAAAATTTAGGTTTCTGTGGCAAGAGGTTCAAATAGATTATTTCACTTAATTTAGTCAACATGTATTCTTTAAATTAAGATGTGAAATGTACAGACAGTGCAATTTATTAGAACTATGCTAAAGCCATATTCTAGGTTATTTTTTAGAAATTCACCTTGGGCCATTTAAAAACTGGCCATAGTTGGTCTCTGGACCATAGTTTGGCCAAAGCATACTCTAACAAAGTATACTCTAACTATAAATAACTAAATGAACATCATGCTGCATTGCAGGAGACTTGAAACTAGAGATTGAGACTGGGTTTATTCACCGGTTTATTCACCGACTTTAACAGGGATCTGACTGGGCTTTAAGTGGGACCCAAATAGGCAACATTATGGGTTTCGGTGAATAAACCCAGTTCGCACCAACTTGAAAACCGTATGGGCAAACACAGGTGAGGCCACCGTGGAAACTGCGGACAAACCCACTTGGGACCCTTATCTGCAGCCCAAATTTAAACCTTATGGGCCCCACATGGACATGCTGGCTGGGTCCCTACTAAATGAACACTCGTTCACTGTCCCATCTAAATCAAATTATATGATGTTTATGGTAAATGGACCTGCACTTTTAAAAGATATTCTCTAGTCTTCTGACCACTCAAAGCACTTTAACACTACTAGTCATCATTCACCCATTCACACACTGATGGGAGGAGCTAAGGAGCCACATTGACACACCGTAGACACAGCTACAGGAGACGTTTGGGGTTAAGTGTCTTGCCCAAGGACACATCGACATGGACTAGTGGAGCCGGGGATCGAACCGCCGATTGAAAGACGACCTCGCTCTACCACTGAGACACAGTCAACACGTTTCATTTGAATTGTCAGTCACCACCTCATTCGTAAGTGGTCAAAGCTGTTAGTGTTATGTTGCAATTGATTTGCACTGCACCACATTTTTATGAAAATACCTTGAAAAAAAAAAACACAGGACTCATCAGGACTCATTTGTGATTTAAAGTACTTCTCCAAGAATAAAAACAGCCTAATTTCATGCCCAAATTGCTTGAAAGTAGGTTTGAACTGCTTTTTGTTTTTGTTCCAATATTTCAAGTCTATTTTAATGTCTACTTTGAAATAAATTAAGCCCTTTCAAATATGGCGGTTTATTGATGCAGATCTTTGTGCCCTCTAAATCAGTGTCTATTTGATCTAACATAAGGGAGTTATCTTCCCCATTCTGGCTTTGCTGACACACACACACACACACACACACATACATATATATATATATATACACACACACACACACACACACACATGATTAAGCATCAAACACATAAGTCATCATCTCAACAGCCATGCTAATGCAGTAATCCAATTAACACAATCCTGTTTATAGATCATGTGCACTCACTAGACTTTCATGTTAGTTAATACACACATAATGAAAGGAATGTAAAGATAATATCAACATTCTCCTAATGTGCTATTCTGGCCTCTCTAGTGTGTCTCTAACAAGCTCTGTGGGGAAGTTTCATAATTCTGAGAAGAACCCTGTGCGGGATGTTGTCTTGAGTGCTCGGGTTCAAAAACAGTTCTAATAGATGCAGGGGAGGCACAGATGGTGCAGCTGCAGGATTACTATCCTGTCCCATTCATTAAATTAACACTAGGACCGCCAGGATTCTAGCACCTGTAGCCACGGCAACGGTCCTCAAACATCATATGTGACACATCAATAATGCATTTGTTTGATGAAGTTACTAGAAATGATAGGAACCAGGCAAAAATACCTCAGATAATAGAGCAGAATCAGCAACCTTTTTGATGTCCTGTGTAAATGTACACTGTTTATTTATATTTTTGTATGTATGTATTGCTGCTGCACATCTCCTATCCAAATGGACCCAGCAGGGTCCTGCAGCTACTTCTGTGGTCTGTGTGTCATGACACAACTCTCTCTCTCCTTCAGGCTCCTTTGGAAGCAGCCAAAAAGTTCAACCAGGCTCAACGTCTGCTGCAACGCATCCAGACTTCATCCTTCACATTTCCTGGAAGTCTCAGTGCTGCCTTTAAAAACACAAACACAGCGACATACTCTGTTTTGATGATATGAATTCATATGACGACAGATCAGGCAACGCAGAAGCAAATCAACACTAAACCTGCATTAACTGATTTCATGGGCCACTTGAGGCCGTGGAGACAAACTGTTGACACAACACTGACATGATCACCCTGCTTAGTTCATACATATTGTCAGCAGACAGCTGCTTATTTACATATCCAGTAGTTACAGAGCCACAGTATCATTCATTTAGAGTCGTGTTTCTAGCTGTCTGACCAATAAAAGTCATTATTCACTGTCTTTTGGTCTTCACTTATCAAGAAGAGTTTAATGCTGCCAAATGCAGCACTATGTTCACAAGCCAGCTTAGTTTGTGGGCCTGTCGTCTGGTGCTCAGCAATTTTTCAAGCTGAAAAAAAGTAATTATGTAAAACATTCTGAAAAGCAACACATTCTCTTTAAATACAGCCGCTTGGTCAATGTCCCTGTGCTTCAACCTATGACACTCTAGATTCCCTTCTTGTAACCGCTTGGTCACATGTTACATGCATTCTGTCTTTAGGACGGTAAAGGTCCAGTTTCTGCTTGTTAAATGCATATAGTCAAGTTTCAAAATAAGTTACTTAGTTTTTAAGTACTGTGAATTGGGTTGAATAAGTGTCTGTTATGGAACTGGTGTTAGTTAATTACGGAAGTTACAAGAAATTAAAATTGACTGGGTTCGACCTGAGTGAAAGTCCTGTGTTTGTCCTCCTCTGTGAGGATTTGTGCCTAACCGGGTGAGTTCTGCCCACAGCTGCGCCTCTTTCCCTGATCAGCTGTTTCACAGCTGATTCTCGTTTGCCGTGATTACCTCCTGCTGACAAATACTCCGGTCTTCCTCACCTCTGGTGTCAGTCTGTCCGTTTGCCAACCTGGCATCTCCGCCCGTGAGTAGTCCTTAGTTTCCTGTGAGTTATTCCCCGCTTGTTACTCTGTTTGCTTTTACCTTCCTGCCAGTGTCGAGCCTCGGGTTTCACCTGCACGAAGAGAGCCTTCCGCTCGGTCCACGGAGATCAGCTGTGAGGCTCGAGGACCCTGGCTGCCAGTCTACCCGTCATTAACAGCCACTTTCCGGCTTGGAGCGGAGAGGAGTTCGCGGACGTTCTACAGCCACCTTCCGGCTCGGATCAGAGGAGTTCGCGGAGGTTCTACAGCCACCTTCCGGCTCGGATCAGTAAGGAGTTCGCGGACGTTCTACAGCCACCTTCCGGCTCGGATCAGAGGAGTTCGCGGACGTTCTACAGCCACCTTCCGGCTCGGATCAGAGGAGTTCGCGGACGTTCTACAGCCACCTTCCGGCTCGGATCAGTAAGGAGTTCGCGGACGTTCTACAGCCACCTTCCGGCTCGGATCGGTAAAGAGTTCGCGGACACTTCACGGCCACCTTCCGGCCCGGAGCGGAGCGCGGGCGCACGTCTCCGTTTAACATTCCACCAGCTCGCTGTCTGTACTGTCTGCACCCGGACCTTGTTTGTTTGTTCCTGTTTCTCACCCGTGCAATAAAACCCTGGTCTAAATAAGAACTCTGCTGTCCTGTCGCTGCATTTGGGTCCGTGAACACACCACACCATAACAGAACGGACTGACCAAATATGGACCGAGCAGCCGCAGCAGGATCGACTCCTACAGAGCCTCTACGGACGGCGATTACCCACCAAGGAGTTCTGCTGGGACAGCAAGCCCACCTGCTGCACGATCTTGGAGGCTCACACCAAGCCCTCAGGAGAGAGGTCGCTGAGATCGGTGGCATGGTGCAAGGCCTCTCGCAACCCCGCCCCTCCCCCCAAGATCAGACGGCGGGGACCGAGCAACCAGTCCGTGAGTCTTTCGTCCCGTCGCCTGCACCTTTCCATGGAGACACAAGGGGGTGTAGGGGTTTCCTCCTGCAAACGTTGTTTGTGTTCAGCCAACAGCCCCGCACATGCATCAGACAGTTCTAGGATGGCCTATCTGACCGGGTTGTTACATGGCCGAGCGCTCGACTGGGCCCAGGCCTGGTTCACTCAGAACCCGTTGGACACGGTTACCTTCGAACAATTCCTGGCCGCGTTTAAGTGCGCTTTCGACCTTCCGTCATATTCTCAGGATGCTGTTCAACACCTTCTCCGCCTCCGCCAGGGCGCTTCTAGCGCCGCGGAACACTCCATTGACTTTCGGATCCTGGCTGCTGGGTCCGGTTGGGAGGAGAGATCGCTGTAGGGGGTTTACCTCAGCAGCCTTTCGAACGCTTTAAAGGACGAACTTATCGTTCTTGAGGAGTCCAAGACGCTGGAGGACCTGATTGCTCTCTCCATCCGCTGGGATACTCGGTTGCGGGAACGTCGGGGAGAGCGGCGCAGCAGATTTTCGGCACCCGTTCACCACCCCTCAACCGTTTCCAGTCTCCGGTCTCCAGGTCCCCCACGTCGCCGCAGCCCCGGTGCCCAGCACTCTCCTCTCTCGGGTTCCCCCTCCGAGGATCGGGGTGAACCCATGCAGTTGGGCCGTTTCCGCCTGTCCCAGGGAGAGCGAGAGCGCCGACTCCGTTCCGGTGCCTGCTTTTACTGCGGCGAGTCGGGTCACCGTATCTCTGGCTCCGGGATCACAACCCTCAGATCGACTGGGGGGGGGAATAGAATAATTGGTTGGAGTCCCACTTGTCTCTCAAGGTGCCTCAGGTCCGCCGTGCCCCGGCAGACTCCGTCCCCCAGCACGGCAACTTCCGGAACCAATCTCACCTCTGTCCCCGTCGAGTATGCGGATCTCAGCGAGGCGTTCAGTAAGAAGCGAGCCCTTTCCCTGCCACCCCACTGGCCCTACGACTGCGCCATTGAACTGCTCCCTGGCCCCACCCTACCCTCCAGTCGTCTATACAACCTTTCCCGTCCGGAACGCGTGGCAATGGAGACCTATATCACCGACTCCCTCGCTGCCGGAATCATCCGCCCGTCATCCTCCCCGGTAGGAGCGGGGTTCTTCTTCGTGGCCAAAAAGGACAAGAGTCTTCGTCCGTGCATTGACTACCGAGGGTTAAACCAGATCACAACCCGGAACAAGTACCCTCTGCCCCTGCTCGACTCAGCTTTTGAATCCCTACCCGGGGCCACGGTCTTTACCAAACTGGACCTCCGTAATGCTTACCACCTGGTTCGCATACGAGAGGGGGACGAGTGGAAGACGGCGTTCAACACTCCCCTGGGGCATTTTGAGTACCTAGTCATGCCATTCGGTCTTACCAACGCCCCTGCCATTTTCCAGGCTTTAGTGAATGATGTGCTCAGGGACTTCCTCAACCGGTTTGTGTTTGTCTACATCGACGATATTCTGATATACTCCTCGACTCTTCAGGAACATCGGCTCCACGTCCGTCAGGTTCTTCAGCGTCTTCTGGAGAACCAGCTCTTCCTCAAGGCCGAGAAGTGTGAATTTCATGTGACCTCCGTGCAGTTCCTTGGGTTTATCATTGAGGAGGGTCAGATTCGCAAGGACCCGGAGAAGGTTAGAGCGGTCGCCGAGTGGCCGGTGCCCCATAACCGGAAGAAGCTCCAGCAGTTCCTCGGTTTTGCAAATTTTTACCGTCGGTTCATTCGGAACTTCAGCCAGACGGCGTCACCTCTAACCAGACTCACTTCCTCTAAGGTGAATTTTTCCTGGTCCCCCGAGGCCAACCGTGCGTTTAACACTCTCAAGGAACTGTTCACTTCAGCCCCCATACTTGCCCAACCAGACGAGACCCGCCAGTTCGTGGTCGAGGTGGACGCCTCCGACGCTGGAATTGGAGCAGTGTTGTCCCAACGCTCAGCCACTGACTCTAGGCTTCGTCCGTGCGCCTTTTTCTCCCGCCGCCTTTCCCCGGCTGAGCGGAACTATGATGTCGGCAACCGGGAGTTACTAGCCGTCAAACTGGCTCTGGAGGAGTGGAGACATTGGTTAGAGGGGTCAGTCCACCCGTTCATCGTATGGACCGACCACCGGAATCTTGAGTACATCCATTCTGCCCGGCGACTCAACTCCCGCCAAGCCCGGTGGGCTCTGTTTTTTGCCCGTTTTAATTTCTCTATCACCTACCGCCCAGGAAGTAGGAACGTCAAGCCAGACGCCCTGTCTCGTCAGTTTTCCGGGGACGAGGTAGACCCAGCCCCTGACACGATTGTGCCACCCGCCTGTGTCCTAGGGGTCCTCACCTGGGAGATTGAGTCCACAGTACAGGAGACTCAGCAGGCCCAGCCGGATCCTGGAGGTGGTCCTCCTGGTCGCCTGTTTGTTCCCCTTTCCGCCCGTTCCCGTGTTCTGCAGTGGGCCCACGACTCCCGACTCTCTTCCCCATCGTTTCTGTTATCAACCCGGTCTCGATGAAGCTAAGGCTCCCGCAATCCTTGAAGATCCACCCTGTTTTTCATGTGTCCCTTTTCAAACCCGTACACTACAGTCCGCTGAACCCTCCGGCCGAACCCCCTCCACCCCCCCGTCTCATCGAGGGCGGCCCGGTATACACAGTCGACCGTCTTCTGGATGTCCGTCCACGAGGGAGAGGCTACCAATACCTCGTTGATTGGGAGGGGTATGGTCGGGAGGAACGGTCCTGGGTCCCGCGCTCCCGGATAGTGGATCCGGAGCTACTTCGCACGTTCTATCGCCTGCACCCCAATAAACCTGGCGGTTCGCCAGGAGGCTCCCGTTGAGGGTGGGGTACTGTGAGGATTTGTGCCTAACCGGGTGAGTTCTGCCCACAGCTGCGCCTCTTTCCCTGATCAGCTGTTTCACAGCTGATTCTCGTTTGCCGTGATTACCTCCTGCTGACAAATACTCCGGTCTTCCTCACCTCTGGTGTCAGTCCGTCCGTTTGCCAACCTGGCATCTCCGCCCGTGAGTAGTCCTTAGTTTCCTGTGAGTTATTCCCCGCTTGTTACTCTGTTTGCTTTTACCTTCCTGCCAGTGTCGAGCCTCTGGTTTCACCTGCACGAAGAGAGCCTTCTGCTCGGTCCACGGAGATCAGCTGTGAGGCTCGAGGACCCTGGCTGCCAGTCTACCCGTCATTAACAGCCACTTTCCGGCTTGGAGCGGAGAGGAGTTCGCGGAGGTTCTACAGCCACCTTCCGGCTCGGATCAGAGGAGTTCGTGGAGGTTCTACAGCCACCTTCCGGCTCGGATCAGTAAGGAGTTCGCGGACGTTCTACAGCCACCTTCCGGCTCGGATCGGTAAAGAGTTCGCGGACTCTTCACGGCCACCTTCCGGCCCGGAGCGGAGCGCGGGCGCGCGTCTCCATTTAACATTCCACCAGCTCGCTGTCTGTACTGTCTGCACCCGGACCTTGTTTGTTTGTTCCTGTTTCTCACCCGTGCAATAAAACCCTGGTCTAAATAAGAACTCTGCTGTCCTGTCGCTGCATTTGGGTCCGTGAACACACCACACCATAACATCCTCCCCTCCCACCTGCACTTCGAGGACTGTCTCGCTCTTTATACTAATTTATACTCTTCATACGACATCTGTCTGATACTGATGCGGATATGTTTACATTGAGTAAGCCAGCCTAAGTAGGTTTGTGATCTGCTGCTACCTTATGAACCATCAACCCTCAGGTCGTCTGGGACTGGTCTACCTTATGAACCATCCTGACCCCTCAGGTGGTCTGGGACTGGTCTACCTTATGAACCATCTTGACTCCTCAGGTCGTCTGGGACGGGTCTACTTTCTGTTCCAAGAGTCAGAACTAAACATGGAGAAGCAGTGTTCAGCTTTTCTGCTCCACAGATCTGGAACAAGGTTCCTTACAGCTGCAGGTCTGCTGAGACCCTCAGCTCCTTTAAATCCAGATTGAAGACTTTTCTGTTTGCTGTTGCCTTTAATTGATCCAGATTCAATTGCTGCATCTCAGTACTGCATTTTATTTCTTAAACTGCACTGCAACTTTTATTCAATTGTTTTTATTTAGCTTTTTGACTTTTAATGTTTTCTTAACTGTTTTTAAATCCTGTTTTCTCTGCATTATGTTTTGATGCTTTTAATGTTTTTATGTGAAGCAATATAAATAAACTTCCCTTGCCTGTGTGTCATATAGACCAACAAGTGTTTGGTAAAGGCTCTGCTTTAAAGTGATCTATGCATACACACACACACACACACACACACACGGCAGGAAGTTGTTTATCAGGAGGCTAGAGGAGACAAATGTCACAACCAAACTCTGTTTTTAAAATCATTTTTAGAAGCGCTGACGCGTCACTCTGAGAGGTAAGACTCTGAGGAGCGAGTGCGTCATCACTGTTGAGATTCCAGAGGCACGAAGGCAACAAAACACGCTTGTTCAAATGTGTCTCGTTGGGTTTTTATTCTGTCATGATTTACTTTCATTAGTCTGCTAATTACAAGAGATGAATTCTGAAGTTGTCCCAGCTTGTGTCTGAAATCCAGAGCTCCTCGACTAATGTAACAGTCGAGGAGTTTAAAACTTCAGAGGAAACGCCACACAGCAAAGGCTGTGTATGGAATCCCTGTAACCACTAAGAATGTTCTGGAGTGAGACAGTAGAATATGCTTCTATTACTAGATTGCAAGCGGAGCAACAGGAACAGGAGCAGCTGAGAGGGAATACAGAAGGGGATCTCCGTCCGGAAATAGAGTCAATACCATGGGAAGCTTGTTCTGAACGGTTCTTCAAAAAAGTTTGAAACTTTGAAAGTTTAGTTTGGACAAAAAATGAAGACCGGTGTGTGTGTGTGCACTGTAAAACATCACAGCCCTGTTTAGTTATGTCCACTTACATCTTCTCTTTAACTCAAAGAGCTCTGACAAGTTTTAGATTTGAACTTAACTGTTCAAGTTAAAACTTAGTTAAACTTACAATAATGCCTTGTGTTGACTTTTTGAGATTTGTTAGTGTTAATTGAACTTGGCTCTTCAAGTTATCAGTAAAAAAAAGAGAAAAGACTGGAAAAGAAGTGAGTGAGGGTTTTAAAAAAAAAAAAAATTAACCTGACAACCTCCAGTGAATCGAGGCGGAGCAATTCACCGTTACTTTCCACCTGCAACAAGTAGAGCGGACTGACCAGCGCGCTGAAGATTCTTTTTGCTTTGCTTCGGCACATGAAGGTGAGTTTAAATTATGAGTATTTTTCTTAATTAATAGCATGTGTAACGTTAGTAATGTAACACAGTTATGTAGCTCGTGCTTGTCAATGGTCTGGAAAGGCTTGGATACTTTGTGGCTTTAATGTTTAGCTAGCTTAACAATGTCCCTTAATAGAACTTCTTCTAAGACAAATGGTTGACCTATTTTATCCCTCCTGAAGTTTATAAAACATAATTAATGTAGAAGTATAAGCTCAAGTTCATGTTTTAAAGTGACCACAATTTTCTTTCATTATGTCATGCTTCATTTAAGTTACGTTTTTCGCTCAACACCCCTCCCCCCCTCCAACTGGCTTGTTCGGTTAGCTAGCTAGCGCGTTTTAGCTAGCTAGCTAACACGAACTTTATCCTCATCAGCCCTAGGATCCCCCAATACGGATACCCGAGGGCTTCTACAGGTGTTCTACAGCTCATATGACCTTGATATAAATACCAGCCCATATTGTCCTTGATCTCTAAAGAATCAGCAACTCCTTGCCTTAAAATATTATTTATTTTCTGCATAAATTTGATCAAAAGTCAAGAATCTGATCAAAAAATGTGTCCTCGGTTGCTCCCCAAGTTTTTTTAAATTGTATTTTTGGTGACTTCCCATCATGTCCCAGAGTAATACTGGACCTCTTTAGAAAGATTAAGACCTAAATCATCCAAATATGCAATAATAATCACAATAAGGTGGATCAAGTTCAAACAACAAGGGACAAACAGTTCACTCAACTCTGACAACTTGGATCATAATGTTGAGACAACTAGAACGTTGTAGAGTTGGGAAACAGCGAGACAGTAGACGTAGTTGCAGTCGAGGTAGTTTACTAGAACTCCACATAAAATGTACAATACTTGTGCATCAAGATAGCGGCAGCGCAACAAAACCCAATTACCGGAAACACCAAACCCCCCAGCTCTTAAAGGCACAGTAGCTCTCAGGTGAATGTCTCTCACAGTCCGTATGTGGGTCACCACAACGTTGTAGTTACATCAACCTTATGAACTTTAATTTATCAGTTGAATCAAAGGAAATTTCAAGTTGAGTTAACTAGATTTCTCAAGGCAGCAGGTGAACTTTCGTTTGCAAGTTGAACTGCCTTGAAATGTCTTACAGTGTGTGTGTGCCGTGGGCACACACACACACACACACACTGCTGCTGCGACGGTTCGTATGAGATATCACGAAAAAGTGACTCCTTTTTTGTGAGATGTTTTTACTACGAAAGTGCAGCAACACGACTGGAAACAAATGACTCTACTTCTCTCTTGATTTATTCCCTCAGCAAACATTGTGAGTTTATGTCTCAATCTCTAGTTTCTGTAAGGATTCGGTTTTGGCTGGACCCAAACACAGACACGGGGGCAGCAAGGTAGGGTGAAGGTAATGGTTTATTGAACAGAACACTGATTATTTGGATATGGCAGGAGGTGAAATGCAGGTTGAGCAGAAGAGTGGCGGCGGCTGGACAGGAATCCTGGGCACAGGGAACAGAGGTTAGTTGCAGTCAAACAATAATGTAAAGCAGTGATTCTTAACCATAGGGCCGCGGCCCCCCATTGGGCCGTGAGCACCACCTAGAGGGCCGCCACGTCCCGTTTTTCACCTGTGGGCCGCGAGGGCCGTGGGACCGCCTAGGTAATGAATTGAAGACACCAGAGATATAACTGTTATCCACGAGACGCTCAGTTACAATACAGCTTCCCACCACTTGGTGGTGGTAATGCGTCAGTCAGCGATTTAACAAGCTCCAATAAGCAGAAGAAGAGACTCAGCCACCAGCTAGCTAGCCTGTAGCGAAAGTTATAGAGAAGTATTTAAAACGAAAACATGAAGACGAAAGTACTGCCGAACATCCCCCCAAACGTCTAAATGTTTGTGAAGTATGATCCTGACTTCACGAAGTAGAGCTTTGTGAACGGAGGTAATGAGGCAGAGCCCTGAGCCTGTGTGGAGTGTGGGCTAACGTAGGGTGACCAGATGTCCTCCTTTTCCCGGACATGTCCTCTTTTCGAGACCTAAAAAAAGCGTCCGGCAGGGATTCCAAAAACGTCCGGGATTTTGCTACGTCCGGGAAAATAGTTATTACCCCCTTACAAGTTTTGGAAATGGTATCTCCCTCACGTTCCACCTTCTTGCGCAAGCTCTGACTGTAGAGAGAACTGTCATTGGTCGACCGATCTCAACGTAAATGTAAGTTCACGGCATGCTACACACTACTGCTACGCCCCCCCCCCCCCCCCGACGAAGTGTCCTCCTCTCTCTCTCTCTCTACGTGCTACGTGATCAACTGTTAGCGAAGAGCCTGTTGCCAATCCTGTGACCACTGTTGCAATAAAAACCTGAAAGTTAACGCAACCCAACGTCTGCGTGTCGTATCTGCGGACGTTACAATATCATTCACATCATAAGGCTATATTTCAATTTGCACTTTATTAAAATGTTATTTACAGTTTATTTAATTTAAGTATTATTTTGAAATGTGTGCACACTTGTCTGCACACTAATAGTTGCCCAATAATTGTGAACACACTGATATTCTTCTAAGAAAGTAAAAACCTCACTTTTACTGTCTTAAATCTTCAGGTTTGAGGTTTATTAACATGTTGGATTGACCGAGAGCACTGTAGTAGTTCAACAATACAATTAATCCTAAAAAACTACTTTCCTAATAATTGTGCAGTGTATTTCTTTTATTACCACATTATCTATTTATCAAATAAATAAAAAAAATCTCAGTTTTGTTTAGAGTCCCCCTTGTTTTTGTAGAACAATCGAATAATTAATTATTTTTGTGTTAATACGCCTGACTTGAGCCTTTAAATTAGTTATTTTTTATTAGCTTGATTTGTTCCATGACTTGATGTCTGTGCAGGTTTACATACACATGATCAATAAATGTCTTTGTGATGATCACATTGTATCATGTCATTTATTTGACAAGGTTTTTGCTTGTTGAACTGTAGGTAGATTTGATTTAGTTATTGAATACAAATCAAACCAAGAGTGAGATCAATTACTTAATAAACCAATACAGTGTTAATATTGGAATGGGCCCCGGGGCACTTTGTACTTGAAAAGTTGGGCCCCGAGGTCAAAAAGGTTAAGAACCCCTGCACAAGAGTAGTTAAGAGAGGCCGAGAGTCTAAGTACCACTTGAGATGGTGAAATAATCTGGCAACTGGAGAGAGGGAGGATTTAATGAGATGATTGAAGCCAGGTGTGGATATGAGGTGCAGGTGTGGAGATGAGGCCAGTTGCCCGGAAGCCACGCCCACGGCACACACACACACACACACGTAACAGGGAACGAACAGGGGACACAAGAGACAGGGAAAAGACTGTCACGGTTTCAAGTCTTCTTCAATACAGCATGATGTTCATTTATTAAATTATGGTCATTTAGAGTGAAACAGACCATATAGCAGGGAACGCTTTAGGGGTGGGGCTTACTTAGATTGTCAGGTCTCTATAATAATAAAAAAATAAACTTTATTCATGTAGCACGGAGTTTACAAAGTGCTTTGACAGACAAAGCAGCCAAAGTGAGGCAATAAAACAACAGAAAGTCTTCATGTATCCAACACAGAAACCAGTGGTTCACATTCACAAAGAAAACATGTTCAACGAGTTTACAACTCTGTTAATAATTCCATTATAAAACCGGTAAATAATGTGAATATCAAAAATATTCATAAATCCGTCAGTGATGAAGGTCACATGTTTCTTACTGTCGAATATCATCGTTTATTACAGAACCAGCTCCTGTCGTTAAATACTTATTTTATAACATTGATCATTTTATTGATCAGTTTATTAAAATCACAACTTAAGTACTTCTTCTTTTAAGTCACCATCATGTCATACAATTGTATTAATGCTCTATATATTTAATCAGAACATAGAACATTGATTTGATTTTGTTTTTTTATTATTCATTTAGGGGGAAATCTGGTCACCAGGAATAAACCCAGCATGAATTGGACTAATTAGAGTTAAGAGTGTTCAATTAGTGAATATTTTGACTATGTGGGAGGAAACCTGAGTACCAGGAGTAAACCCACACAGACACAGGGAGAATATTCAAACTCCAGAGAGAAGGGTGGAGGTGTCTCTGTGAGGCTGCAGTGTTAACTCACTTAATCACTGCAGCCTCTGAGTCGCCCTCTGTCTTTGGGGAAAAGGGGAGGTTGGATGGATGATGGGAGGGAGGGAGATGGATGGAGGGGGAGGAAGAGGTCACTACTGATGACCAACATCAGCTGCAGCCTCGTCCAGCTGTCCGGCGCCGTCATGCGTTGTCTTTCTGCGCTTTCAGCCGAAACACCCGTCTCCTGTTTTTTAACCTTTTCCTTCTCCTCTTTCTTTTTCTCCTCCTTCGCCTTCATTTTCTTCACCATCTTCTCCACCGCCGTCCTTCTGTCGGAAATCTTTTTTCCGAAGATGCCTCTGCTCTTTTTTTTTTCAGCTTGAGACAGACGTCTTCGAGGACCTTGTTGTCCTCCGTCAGCTTTGGACTTGAGACAGCCAGCTGAGACCTTCACTGGTCCGGTCCTCTTGCATGTCTTTGACCTTTGAGAGCAGCAACTCAACTTCGGTCTGCAGACTCTCCTGCGTCTCTCCTGCATCTCTACCAGACTCTCCTGCGTCTCTACCAGGCAATAAACGTGGAGGACAATGTGATTAAATCTGGGTTTGTGGAATCACGGGTGTTTGATATTGAATGGATATTGAATGGTTTTTATAAAAACGTGCATTTGGTGTACGACTGCAAGGAAGTTTTACTTTCCTTATCGATTCTTCTGTTGGTGGATTTTAAATTAAAAGTGACGTCAGTAAATTGATAGTTTTTTCCGACAGTCCAGAATCAAAATATATTAAATTTAAGAAGAGAAATTGCCACATTTGCGATGAAAACAATCTGTATTGTTGAAATCATTTTGGCTCCAATTCTGTGCTCTTACTACTCCACATCCCAGAGAAATACAGCATATTTTCTCATTCTGTATGTTACTGACATACTGATGCCAGCTGCTCCATTAAACATGAGGGCTTCATTATCAAAACGCAGATCATTTTATCCCCTGAAAATGTAAGCAAAAGGTCCTGAGGGGACTTCTGATTCTTAACGCCAACCCATAATGCGCACGTTTTCCTTAGTGTCTTAATAAAACTGTATTTATACATTCGTCTGTTGCCGTTTATCTCGTTTTGAGATCAAACTGCCTCAATCTCTTCCAAGCTCAGCTCCAGCGGAGAGGGTGATGCGCATTTCATTCTCCGAATTGACCAAAACGCGCATTCAAATCATCGTTTCTGCGGGAAGGAGCTCGACTCGCCAGCAGGAACCTGGTCCGGTCTGGTCCGGTCCTGCCAGCGCCGCGGCCCGGTTGGCGATGCGAGAAGCAGCTCTGGTGTGAAAGTGGAGGGTACGCTGGCACGAAGCAGCACGAACGTCCTCTAATCCATGTCTGCCGAACAGAGAGGAGCTGGCGAGTCGTCATCTGGCGAGGACGAACTAATTAGTGGAACGAGCGGGATGCAACAAAAGCCTGCATGCAGCGGAGTCGGGCCTCAATGGCACCGCGATGAGCGGCGACTCCTCCGGTTGCTGAAAGAAGTCCGATTGCATAGAGAAGGGAAAGCGACTCTTATTTCCAATAGCTCCATAAGGTCCGTAAAGGCTCGGCTCGGCACGATGTGGACATGTCACGTCACGGTTACCCTGGCATGTGTGATCCGGATTAACGACTGCACTCCGATGATCATCAAAATAAAAATGCTCCTAAAATGGCACTAAAACGATCATCATTTTGTTCAGAAACAATAATTTGTGTTGCATGGGATGCAAAACCTTTTTGCAGAGTACATCTTTTTATTGTTGTTGTGAAAAACAAACAAAGAATCTTAAAATAAGGTAAATTACAAGTGTCAATACATGAATAAAGAATAATAAGACTGTTCGGTTCTTTGTCACATGATAATTCCAGTACTTTACACAATTTCCCTAAAAACTATTTTCAGACTCTATACACAAAAATAATTGCTCTCAATTATCACTTATTGTGTGTCGGTGTCTGTATGTGAGCAGACTCGGATTTTTCCTTCTTATTTTGTGGCATAAAAAATATAACCGTACGTCTTCCCATCCTGAGCCGAGTCGCTTGTTTTATGTTGACGAAACCGAAGAGTTAATCCATTAAAGAAAGTTGATTCACTAAAGAAATGTTGATTCTATAAAGACCGACCGACTTGTTTAAAAAACGCAGAATCACTTCAATCACATCGAGGATTTTTTTCGCGGCTTTTCTTGGAACACGAGCAGGACAGGCTTTGAGGAAACGAGGCCGGAAACCGAAAAGAGGGACCGGAGATTTCTTCCCTCGGGTCAACGCCGAGGTTGAACCGTCGCTCAGGGTCACGTGATCGGGGGCGTGACCACCGAGACCCCGAGACATCGAGACACCGAGTGGCGAACGTCCTCTGTGCTCTAAAAACTCCAGCGTGAAACGTAGCAAAAAGACATGCAGCTAAAAATGGAAACGTAGTCGTTTCTCCAGAAGCGAAACCCTGTCGACGCCACACACACACACACACACACACACACACACACACACACACACACACTATAAATAACCATTCCCCTCTATGCCATCCAGAGGTATAGAGGCATTTCAGATGTGCTCAAAGAGGTACAGGCTGTTCTATAGTGGAGCGGTGGAGAGCCGTGTGAGACAAATCAATTGAAAACAGTGAGTTATTCCCCTGAGATATATGCAACATATTGAGACACCTGGTGACACTTGAAACACTACACCTAATGGCAGTGTGAGGTGTGTGTGGATGTTAGACATCCCAACATCCCAACGTCACGGACGGACGGACGGACACACGTCACAGACGGACGGACACACGTCACGGACGGACGGACACACGTCACGGACGGACGGACGGACACACGTCACAGACGGACGGACGGACACACGTCACGGACGGACGGACACACGTCACAGACGGACGGACACACGTCACAGACGGACGGACACACGTCACAGACGGACGGACGGACACACGTCACAGACGGACGGACACACGTCACAGACGGACGGACACACGTCACGGACGGACGGACACACGTCACGGACGGACGGACACACGTCACGGACGGACGGACACGAGACTGTATGTGAAATATGTTATGCTCTAATTGAGTTTCTAAATATAAAGTAAGAGAAGACTGTGTAGGACCACAGAAAGAGGGAAAACCAAAGAAAAAACATTTCAAATAAAAGACCATGGACATGGAAGGAAGAATAAATAGTAAAACTGCTGAGAGAGATAGAAAGGACTAAATAAGTTGAGTTTGATAGACTGAAGGAGAGATCAGAGAAAGAGAAACACATGAAGAGGTACGTCTCACTGCAATAGAACGACAACCTTACCAACAACCTCTATCTTTATCCAGATGTATGGACAGCAGGAGGGTTCCAGCAGCAGATCACTGTTACGAGGTTTCACAGTTGCCTCATGCTTCCACTGTGATTAACACAGCCATCAAAAGTCTCATTGTGCTGCTTCAGAAACAAAATCCACATTGGATAAGCTTAAAAACTATGAATCCAAGAAGCAATCGTCATCTTTTACAGTGAAAAGTGAAAAACATAACAATAAAGAGGGGAGGCGGAATAAGGCGAGAGAGATAAATAATAAAAAGCGGCGGCAGCAGGTGGAGGTTGGGAGGAGAGAGGGATATAAATAAGGTGAAAGGAAAGTGTGAGAGGAGGAGAGAGTGGATTGATTGTTGCCCTGCAGCTCAGGAAACAATCATAGAGCAGCAGCGTTCACGACCTCCTGCAGAAGTCTTTATTACTCAGGACTATCTGCTGCTCAGAGAACCTCCCCTTGGTACACTGCCACAGACCAGTCTGCTGAGCTCTACTGCAACCGCTTACGGGTGTTTAGGATTTACTCACAATTAGAAGACTTGTTAAGGTTTCAAGAGAAGCATGTGTTACCACATGTCTGTTGTGGGTGCTGTAGTCCAGGAATCACTTGTATAGCATTGAAAAGGCCTGACTATAAATACATAGTAATCCTATGATATTTGATACAGCGATGTCATTGTTCTTCTCCCACTTAATTTAAGCACGGTGGAACCAATTTTGGTTCTAGACTTTTTTTTCTTTTCCCTGTGTTTGAGTCGTCGTAGGAACCCCAAATTAATTCCAATACTTGTGTTTATTGTATGTATTTGTTCAGCAAAGTCTTGGGAAAAATATATATATATAGATATCTGCAAAGAAAATCACTTTTAAAAGATATTTTGATCAAAACTATGAACATCCAGCACGATATGAGCAAGATTTCCCAAAAATGGCTCCTTGAGCGGTCACCGAGTTTTTCAAACTGTATTATGGTGCCCTAACAACAGCCCACATACTAATAAGACAGCTTTTTGGAAAGAGTAGGACCGAAACAATCAGAATCTGCAACACAAATTCATACTAGAACACAGCATTTGGGTGTTCAAAGGAGTTTCAGTCAAAAAACGTGTCGTTCGGTTCAAAAGTTTTGTTTACGTAAATACTTAAACTTAACGGTTACTTGAATCATGTTTCACACCAGATGTCTCTTCTCACAAGGGTTGTGGTATTGTAGCAATTTAAATGAAGTTAAACTACGTTGTGGTTCCGGTGATAATATGTTGTTGTTTTTTGTCTGATAATAGGCACAGGGGGATTTTCGCACCCTGTTTTTAAAGGGTTTAATATATTCAATACTAGAGAGCATCTTGCATCACCAGGCGCATTTCAGAATCCAACAAAGGGCTCTGTGTGTGGGTTGGTGGAGGGAGGGTGGGAGTCGGGTGTTTGACACAACGCATTGAGATGACATGTTACACAGACAGACATGATGGAGCCTCCTGACTTTGGTGTTCCCCTAAATGTTCCTCAAACTCACCAGTCTTTGAAAAGACAAAAGAACAAACATTAAGGGAACACGAGGAAGAAGCGAATGAGAGCACACGCTATGCTAGTTGTCATTTGTGGTGCCAGATGCTGATGCAAAGGTCTGAACACAGCAACCACTGCTGCTGTTATTATTGGTAGTCGTAACTGTTTCATCATGCCTACTATTCATTATATGAATCATTTCTGTCATATTCATGTAATGTGCTGTAACTCCGTTACGTTGTTCATTCTGGTCACATGACATCTATTGCTTCTGTCCATCCAGATGGAGGATCCTCCTCTGTTGCTCTCCTGAAGGGTTCTTCCCTTTTCTCCCTGTTTAAAGGTTTTATTTAAGGGAGTTTTTCCTGATCCGATGTGAGGTCCCGGGACAGGGATGTTATGTGTTATCAGCGGCGAAACTCTGCAGACAATTGGTTCACTTTTTGCAGTGTGTGCAGAACAAATATTTATTTCCATCAAACTAAATTATTATATATTTTTTAAAGTAATTAACATAGTCATATGCAGTAAAAACTTCTTTTATCTATTAGTCCTGCTGACTGGGCACGGTCACCTCTGTCCCAGATACAGCAAGTGTGTTAAGACCTAGTTTACAAAATGTGTGGCGTTATCACAGTAAATTCTTTCTTAGTGTAACCCGAACCTCGGTATTATGTCTTTCGTCAAGGCTTCTGCCACCTCTGTTAAAGCATCTGAGGAATTAGTTGAAAATACTTTAACCTATTTTGAAAACCTTATTTTTTTAATCGTTTAGACAATGAGTATTCCCCTTATTCGTATTTATTTTGCTTGCTGTGGAGCACTTGTTTGCATATTTTATTTTATTTTTTATTTTTTATTTAATGAAGTGTTGAACTTCAAAAGTAAATTGGTCTTTATCAATTCTTTATGCCTAATAGGCTTGTTAGATCAGTTCTTGGTAACACACAACTCTCAATACGGTCATGTGTTGTACCTTCATCAGAGATTAGTTTTAATAAAGGCTTTGCTAATTCAGCATAATTAGGGACCCAACTGTATTTCACTTTCTCTCTCTGATCCAAACACGATCCCTCTCCCACATACACACTCATTCCTTAATCTTTTAGTTTCCCTACTCTGCTTCCTTTCTTCACATACCATACGCCCTCCAGTCCGCTTTAAACGCTTCACATTGCTTTATTTCAATTATTTATTTATTTATTTCTCTCTCTACAGCTGTAATTTATTTTTGTTTACTTTAATGTCCCAAAGAATTCAAAAATAGTGCCAGAGTATCTTCTTTGCACTCTTATCAATTTTTTTTGAACATACCAGAGTAAAATCTGACTCTAGTTTAGCAGCCTTTCCTCTGAGAAAAGATGGTATGATTTTCACAATACCTCCTGTTTCTAAAAAGTGATATTACCTCAGTAAAGATTTGTTATTCTTATTTTTGCCGTAACGCTTTAAAGAACCAGCTCTCATATTTTTTTTTTAATCTATTTTTAGTTCCTGCGTAATAGATTGTCGTGGCTAGGTTTAAATTATAACCATAGTCTGGTAGCAGTCATTTTATTGTAACCTAAACTACTTTCATACATTTTTCCATTTGATTTATCATTTTATTAATTTGTTGTCTTCTGAGGTTAAAACAACAGATTTTTATGCTCCGGAATTAACCAAAAATATCATTTTATATTATGTCTAGTCAGAAACGGTTTCCCTCTTGCAACAAACACTTTTATATTTCTTTTTATTTAGTGTCCCCAGGCCCATGTGGTGTGTTTGTACGACCTTGTGATTCCGCTGAAGTGGATCCTTGACCGTCTCTCTCTCTGATGCTCTCCGTCCCCTCTCAGCAATCCTGCTTCCAGTTGTGCTGCTTCCATCCACTCTCATTCTTAGTTTTCATATATTTTATATCTCCTTCTAAAGCTTCTTCTTTAGACCCTTTTGCTAGCGTTAGAGGCGTTTTAGAGGCGACTGCGCTTTTAAAAGTCGTGTCTGGTGTGAACGGGCCCTCAGGGGACTTTCATTCAAACATATACTGTATTTGTTGAACCTGGGAAAATGGCTGTCGGTCAAATTAAAGGATTCTAATTGACTTCTATTTGCATTGTTTCCATGGTGCAGCATATGATTTTAACACCGTACTACTACCATGAAACACACTGTTAAAAGGGGTCATTTTACATATTTCTGTGAGATAAGGCTGGTAAAATGGATCTCCGTCCATTACAGTCTATGCACTGTATATTATGTAATGCCGTTTTTGCTGTTGGAAACATACGAGTTTACAATTCATTTGAAGAACCAGGAAGTTCTTCTGTTCTGTAGTACATGCGGCCCCTGGCTATACATCCAAGCTCAAACAGCCCGTAGTTCTTCCTTGCATCCAACTGCGTCACTGTCACTTCAAATCCCACCGCTGCAGGAAGAACTACAGAGTTTGCAGCTTGATTACTTTTACCGTCAACACTGATTAGACATCCACTTAAAAGGTGGCGAATTTTCCCTGGAAGTGAATCAAAGAGGGAAAGTTACCGAGCAAAATTAAACCTTTTTTTCAGTCCATTGAACTCATCATATTGTTGATGTGTTCAGTTGTACATATATACACTTTCCTGGTGACATTTTGTGACTTATACTCTGTTTTCCAATTTACTGAGGCTGATATATTTTTAAATTGGAAATCAACCAGCAGGTGTTGTCTGTCTCTGCCTTGAATGATTTTACTGTTAAAATCATTACGGACTAATTAATACTTCAAAGGTCATCTGTGGTTTTGACCTTAAGCTAAACTCACTTGAGATATTATAAAAGTAAGAATGTGTGTAGCTTCCAGTTCTGTTTTTGAGAACTTTTGAGAATTTCTGGCATTAAATGGTCAAATATAAAGATGGATATCAGCAAAAAATATTGTCTTTCAGTCCAGAAATATCAGCAGCTGTTTTAACTTAAAAAAAAGCCCTTATCCATCAAAAACACAGTTGCACCTCACAGTTGGAGACTGATTCAGTCTCTCTGTTCTTGTAGTTTGGAAGAAAACTGTCTTTATTTTGGAGAGAAGATGAAGGAAGTGAGAGAAAGTGAAGGAAAACGATGACTAATCAAATCCAACATTAGTCCTCTGATGTCACAGTGTCGCGTTAGAATCCTTTTCAATGATCCACAGCTAATGAATGATAGCAGTTGGAAAACAGCCCAGTGTGGAATCTGTTGAGCATCAGACGTCATGAGTTTGGGCTTTGTCAGCACTAGTTCAGCATTTTGTCTTACTAGTTGAACAAAAACTCGTACTCGTAATTTTTTTTCAGCAACTAGTGGCCCTTTTGTCCAACAACATCCACCAGAAGTCCCACTGCACTAGTAGCAGGTAGAGGTGGAAAGCGTCATTCATTACTTACTCCCTGCTGATTTCCTCTACTGTGCTTCATCTAGCACCACCTTTTCATGAGTTGCTTGGGGCTGAGTAGAGCTCTTCTTCTCTCTGGCGTCTGTTGAGGAAGCGCAATCACAAAACAAAAGCCCATCTCCACTGCAGTCTGCATACAGCGGCCCGTGCAGTGGACACGTGGGCATGCAGTCCATCCCAGCTGCAGATACATCTCCAGCCAGGCAATGCTAGTCAACCTACAGATGTATCTGCGTCGCACCAAAGATGCGATTGGTCTTGTGTTCTCTGACCTGCAAAACACAGAAAACACACAGACGAGTCCCTGCTGCCTGTATAACAGTAATGGAGGCAGAGAAATAGCCATACAAGCAATAACGTAGCTGTGGCATGTTCTCGGCCTCCAGTTTCTAACCCAGCAGCTCAGGGATATTGGGCTTGGCCAGCTCTTGCACCTGTTTGTGGATGTGCCTTTGGTTTTGGTGGAGCACCATGTATGTTGTGATGTCGGTCAGGGCTCTGTGGCCATAGTTTTGCTCATGGGCAGCACGCGGCTTTACCATCTGCAGAATCAAACACATTGATATAGTCACTGTTCACATCAGACTTGTGTCATAACAAGTTACACATTAATCCGTTTTCTGTTCAATAGCTTGTTCAAAAGCTCTGATAAAGGATCTGTAAGTGGATCACCCTTGAAAAGTGTAACCTCTCTAACTGGTAGCTGAGTTAGTTTCTGATGACATTCTATGATCAGATTTTGTTTTTGCATTACTTGAAGAATGTCATTACTGCTTCTGTCACGCTGTTGTCTGTCTGTCTGTCTGTCTGGGTGGTCTGTCTGTCTGTCTGTGTGGGTGGTCTGTCTGTCTGTCTGTGTGGGTGGTCTGTCTGTCTGTCTGTCTGTCTGTCTGTCTGTCTGGGTGGGTGGGTGGTCTGTCTGTCTGTCTGTCTGTCTGTCTGTCTGTCTGTCTGTCTGTCTGTCTGGGTGGGTGGTCTGTCTGTCTGTCTTGGCCTCGCAGTTTGTGGCTCTGTAGGTTGCTGCAGCCGGGTTGGACCTGTACCTCCATGTACAGCCATGTTAGTGGGCGGGACAAGTCTTTGCTCCTCCTCCTTCACTTGCAGTTGTCTTAAGTGTGAGTGAACATAGCTGTTCATGCCATCCTCTGATCTTTCTTTAAGTCCATCGTTCAGCTTCTTCTGCAAACTGTCTCAGAGTCATCCAACCAGTTATTAATTCAATTCAATTCAGTTTATTGTATATAGCCCAACATCACAAATACAAGTTTGTATTTGTGATATTCTGGAAATAGTCATATTATAGTCGAAAACATTTTGGGTATAACTCATGAGCAATAAGCATAAAAAAAAAACGATGATGCTCGAATGGGGTGAGAGGAGCAAATATGCACTTGTTGCAGATTAACGTCTGCATCTTTGTTTTCGTCAGACAGAAGATCTGCTACTTGTCCACTGATCTGTTTAAGATCACTGAAAAGAGTGTTGAAATCCTTATGCATTCACTTTTTCACTTTTTGCAGCTTGCCAGCATCACTCATTAAAGTTTCAATTTCTTTTATTTTTCCAGTTATCCGAGCTAATACTCGTCTCCTGGTTCCAATGAGCCTGTTCAGCTTCTCCTCCAATGCTTTCTCAGTTAACTTTCTGGTTCTCTTAGATTCAATTTGTTCAGCATTAATTACATATTGTGTGCAAATGTTCAAAAAGTATTTCCACCTATGTGATCAGATCTGTGCATCACAACTTCTGAAACGTGCAGAGACTTCAATAGCTTTTAATGAGGCCGCTGTCTGATTGGATGAGAAGTCCTTAACAAAGCAGCATCCTGGATCATATTAGCGACATCAATCTTCATTAACGTCAAAGAAACTGAGGGTCCATCTTCATAAGTTCGACACCGTGCACGGTTTTCCGGTCCTTTCTTTACCTTGTCCGAGGTTTTCGTTCGGTCAAAGCACCACGGGCAGCGCTCAGGGCTTTTAGATCCTTTCCTCAGGTTTCAGCTGGCATCCGACATCCACTCGCCGGAGAAGTTGTTCTCCTGAGGTAACGGCGTTCCGTCGGCGTTCTTCGTTATCAAGCCGCTAAAGAGCTGCAGACACAGTGACTTCCTTTTGTACGAGAATGAGAGGAGATCATTTAACTCTTTTCCTTTGGTCTTTAGTTTATGCAGCAAAGCATTAACTACGTTAACTAAATACACAAATAAATGAACAAATAAACTCTGTCACACGGTAGAACAACGATCTGCTCCCATGCCTCATTCAGCTCCTTGTTTTGCAGCTGCTGCCGTCATGACCTCATTAAATCATGAAGAGGCAGCGTCAATCATTAAATTATTAATATTCCTGAAATTCCAATTAACCAATATATATATATATATATATATATATATATATATATATATACACGTGTGGCTCTTACAGCATCTTTCAGTCTCTCTCTAACCTCATTACCTGTCTTAAGTGACAGCTGTGATCAACCCACTGTGCCCTGTCTGCCCAGTACCAAACAGCAAAGTGACTACGGTACTTTGATTGTCTCGCTGTTCTGGTCTTACTCTGATTTCTGCAGTTTTCTCATGAAAAAACGTCCATGGTATTTCAGTAATGATTCATCATTAATTCATAGGTGGCTGACTATAGGTTGAAGAAATTAATCAAGAGTGTCGTCCCTTTGTCATCATGTTGGTCAACAACATGTTTACTCTTGTTTCATTCCTGACATTTTCTTCCGCCTACTATCTGCGCCTTCACTCTGCTTCTCTCTTCTTAAGCCTCGTCGGCCACACTGAGATAAACAGGGCTTCATGCGAGACTCTCTTTCTGTCCCAAATGTCTCCACAAAGAGACATCAGGAGTAAAGAACCTATTTGTATCCATGCTAATGAGGCTGAGTGAGTCCATCGCTCCTGGTGAGCGTGCGTGCGTGCGTGCGCACACACACACACACACACACACACACACACACACACACACACACACACACACACACACACAGCCCATGAGCACAGCCCCCCTCCCCCGCAGAGAGAGTTTACAAACCCCAAGGGAATGGAATACTCTCTTTTTTAGTTCTTCATATCAGGCCTGTTGGAGGCTCTCCTCGCTGCTATTTACTTTAGCTGAGGCTTTTCAAATGGAGAGCATTATCTGCTGGTGATGGAGCTATAATTACAGGGCCTCAGCAGTCACTCTGGAGAGAGGCCTGCACTGTTTCATCATGGCTACAATACCACAGACTGGCAAAGTGCATCAATGCAAAGGAAAGAGAGGAAGTAGAAAAGAAAAAAATGGAAAGATTTTTTTTTTGGAGTTTGCTCAATATAAACAATATATTCAATAGTTGTATAAAGGTAGAATGAATCCACAATATTGTGGCAACTGGGCAAAGCTACCAGCCTCAGTGTCAGATCCATCCCTTGAGATCCTTTCACAACACCCCTCGCATGTGTAATGGGTGTGACTAGGCATCAAAATTGTTTATTTTTTCCCATCTGTTTCCCCATGCTGTCATTGGCTTATTGTAATGAAGGGCTACACAAATTTGTCTCTGTATTTCACACAGCAATCTGCCCCTAACTGCTCAAATTGTCAACCCCACAAATACTGCACTTTGCAAGGACTAACAGCACTCTGATTCACCGTGAAGCACCTGCCATCAGATGTCTACAGCTAAACAAATGTTGTCTCAGAGGGATCACATTCTAAATGTTGGGTCATATTATTGGTACATGACAAGGAGGGGGAAATATACGTTCCTCGCTTTTTGTGTGCTATGGTAATTTACTATATTTGTGGCCCCTAAGGCACTGTTGCCAGATTGTAACAATTTTTTTTTGACATGACACTATTTGCCTGGTTTCCCCCAATAAAAAGCTAGGCTTTATCCCAATGAATCTGGTCCACTGTTGCCAAATTATGATTGAGATTGACAAGGGCACTGAATACGGTGCGCTTGACATTGATGAATGACTAAACCAAATGGCATTTGAGTTTATTAGAAATGGGGTTGCTATAGTACACCACAAAACTAACAGGGAGGCCAAATACCGTCCTGGCCATTGCTGATTACAATTAAATTCAATTCAGTTTATTTTATATAGCCCAAAATCAAAAATACAAATTTGCCTCGGAGGGCTTTACAACAATCTGTACACATAACATCCCTGTCCCAGGACCTCACATCGGATCAGGAAAAACTCCCCCAAATAAAGATAGTAAATACCCTTTCACAAGGAAAAAGGGAAGAAACCTGAGGGAGAGCAACAGAGGAGGATCCCTCTCCCCGGATGGACAGAAGCAATAGATGTCATGTGACCAGAATGAATAACGTAACGGAGTTATAGCACATTACATGAATATGACAGAAATTATTCATATAATGAGTAGTAGGCATGGTCCATGATCCAGATAACCACGATCCATGAAGCAGAAGGAGGTAGAGAGGAGGGGCATCAACAGGGCCATGGCAGGAGGCAGGACCGGCTCCAGACAGCCACGATCCATGGAAACTTGAGGCGAGGAAGCACAGAGGCTCCCGGAAAAAAGTAGAGTTAGTAATGTGCATTGAAGAGACAATAATTTTTCCAAAAGGAGAGAAAGACGAGGAGAAGAGGAGAGAAAGAAGAAGAGAAGAAGAGCTCAGTGTATCCTAAGATGTCCCCCAGCAGTCTAGGCCTATAGCAGCATATCTAGGGGCTGGACCAGGGAAAACCTGAGCCAGCCCTAACTATAAGCCTGAAACAGCCCTAAGTACTGTATAAGCGCTAACAAAGAGGAAAGTCTTAAGTCTACTCTTAAATGAGGTGACTGTATCTGCCCCCCGGACTGAAAGTGGAAGCTAGTTCCACAGAAGAGGAGCCCGATAACTGAAAGCTATAGCGCCCAACCTACGTTTTAAGACTCTGGGAACCACAAGTAACCCTGCATTCAGTGAGCGTAACGCTCTAGTGGGTTAATATGGCACTATAAGCTCCTAAGATATGATGGTGCATCACCAGTTAAGGCTTTGTAGGCTTTGGAGAAGGATTTTAAATATGATTCTCGATCTTACAGGAAGCCAGTGGAGAGCAGCTAATACAGGAGTAATGTAATCTCTCTTCCGCGTCCTCGTTAGTACACGAGCTGCAGCATTCTGGATCAACTAGACCCAAGGGACTTACCGGAGCAGCCTGATGGAGTATGTTCTGATAATATTGCCTCAAGGAAGCATATATAAGGTGAATAAATTGGTCCAAGCACAGAACCTTGTGGAACTCCATAACGAACGCCGGTGGTCATCGAGTCCTCATCGTTTACAAATACAAACTGAGATCGATCTGATAAATATGACTTAAACCAGCTTAGTGCTGTACCTTTAATACCAATCGATTGGTCTAGTCTCTGTAATAAGATGTCATGGTCAATGGTGTCGAATGCTGCACTAAGGTCTAACAATACAAGTACAGAGACAAGTCCCCTATCTGATGCAACTAGAAGGTCATTAGTAATTGTCACTAGTGCTGTCTCTGTGCTATGATGCTTTCCAAATCCTGACTGAAACTCCTCAAATAAGCTATTGTTATGTAAAAAGTCACACAACTGGTTTGTGACTACTTTCTCCAGTATCTTAGAGAGGAAGGGAAGGTTAGAGATAGGTCTGTAGTTAGCCAACACCTCTGGATCGAGAGTGGGCTTCTTAAGAAGAGGTTTAATTACAGCCACTTTAAAAGACTGTGGTACATGACCCATTATTAAAGACCCATTGATAATATCTAGTAGAGAGGCGCTAATTAAAGGTAAAACTTCCTTAAACAGCTTAGTCGGAACAGGATCTAGGAGACAGGTAGAAGATTTAGAAGTAGAAACCATTGAACACAGTTGGTCGAGGTTGATGGGAGAAAATCTATCCAGACAGGGCCCACAGCCTCCTCCATGGCCATCCCACCTGAGGATGGACCGGCAATAGTCGAGGGCAGGAGATCACCGATCCTGCCTCTAATAGCCAGAATCTTACCATTGAAGAAGTTCATGAAGTTATTACTACTGAGGTCTATAGGAATACACGGATCCACCGAGCTATGACTCTCAGCCAGCCTGGCCACAGTGCTAAAGAGAAACCTAGGGTTGCTCTTGTTTTTCTCTATTAGTGATGAGTAGTAGGCTCCTCTGGCGTTACGGAGGGCCTTCTTATATGTTCTCAGACTATCCCGCCAAACCAACCGGGACTCCTCCAGACCGTTGGAACGCCATTTGCCCTCAAGCTTCCGTGATGCTTGCTTCAATATGCGGGTCTGAGGGTTATACCATAGAGCGAGCCTCCTTTGCTTAATGATCCTCTTTTTTAGAAGGGCTATCAAGTCCAGTGTCACTCTCAATGAGTCAGTAGCACCATCGACGAACTGATCAATCTGGGAGGGAGTAAAGTTAGCACAGGAGTCCTCTGTTATATTGAGACATGGTAATGAATCAAATACAGAAGGAATCGTACTGTCAGTTAGACTTCTAGTGTAAAAACTGTTGCCTAACGCTGTACAATCCGGTAGTATAAACTCAAAAGTTATAAGGCAATGGTCTGATAAAAGAGGGTTCTGTGGAAACACTACTAAATGCTCCACGTCAATGCCATATGTAAGAACAAGGTCGAGGGTGTGGTTAAAGCAGTGAGTCGGTTCCTGTACTCTCTGACAGAAGCCAATCGAATCCAACAATGAGCTAAATGCAACACTAAGGCTATCACTGCAGACATCCACATGAATATTAAAATCCCCTACAATAATAACCTTATCAGTCTTAAGGACCTAACTTGACAAAAACTCAGAAAATTCAGATATAAATTCTGAATACGGACCTGGTGCCCGGTATACCACAACAAGCAGAATCGGCTGTATTGTTTTCCAGGTTGGATGTGAAAGACTAAGAACAAGGCTTTCAAATGAGTTGTAGTTCAATCCAGGTTTAGGACCCATTAACAGGCCCGAGTCAAAGATGGCAGCTACTCCACCTCCTCTGCTGGTCCCTCGAGGAATGTGCATATTAATATGACTTGGAGGAGTAGATTCATTTAGGCTGACATATGTACCTAACGTCTGAGCTTCGATGGTGCGGAGCCGTGCATCTATCCCACTGAGACCTGCCTCCAACCTATCAAATAAACTGCACTTATTACATGTACCGTTATCGTTAAAGAAGGCAGGTGAATAGCTAAGCATGTGACACGCTGAGCAAGGGAGAGGAAGAGGAGGAAGACATCGCTAGCTGCTAAGCTAAGTAAGGTAGGGTGACCAGACGTCCTCTTTTACCCGGACATGTCCTCTTTTTGAGACCTAAAAAAAGCGTCCGGCAGGGATTCCAAAAACGTCCGGGATTTTGCTACGTCCGGGAAAATAGTTATTACCCCCTTACAAGTTTTGTAAATGGTATCTCCCTCACGTTCCACCTTCTTGCGCAAGCTCTGACTGTAGAGAGAACTGTCATTGGTCGACCGATCTCAACGTAAATGTAAGTTCACGGCACCATGCTATACACTACTACTACTAGCCCCCCCCCCCCCCCCCCCCCCGCGACGAAGTGTCCTCTTTTTCACAAACTCAAATCTGGTCACCCTAAGTAAGGTAGCTAACGTTAGCAGAACAAACAAAGTGAAAATAGGACAGTTGGATTTAAGCAGTGAGTCGCTAAAAGAAGAAGAGAGTCAAGTGTTTAGATGTGAAGGATGTACAGCAGGTGATCAGCCGCTTGTACTGAAGAATATCACACATTAGCTTGGTTTAGCTGGAGCTGAGACAAGTACGCTATCGGCTAACACACACACGGTGGAACCGGAAGTGATGCATTACGCTTACTGTCGATGGAGATCATCTTCACCTTCTTATGATGATCAGATATTCAGATATGAAAAGTCTGAACTTTTATGATGGAGGAAACCACCTCTGGGGAAAAAGCTGTTCCTGAGCATATTAGCCGGGTTTTGAGAACTTGTTAGATTGGGGATGTTATAAAAAACTAAAGAAAACACAAAGGTGAGTAAACCCTATGTCGCATTTGAAAAAGGTGGGAAAACTGTGCCAGTACCTATTTTACAGCCACAAGGGAGACTGTGGCTCAGTGCTAGAGCGGGTTGTCCTTTAATCAGAGGATCGGTGGTTCGATCCCTGGCTAGTCCATGCCAATGTGGTGTGTCATTAATGTGTCATTAGTGTGTCATGTGTCAGCATGTTGATGTGTCCTTGGGCAAGACACTTAACCCCAAATTGCTCCCGTAGCTGTGCCTACAGTGTATGAATGTTAGTTAGTCCTGATGGGCAGGTGGCACCTTGCACGGTAGCCCCTCCCATCAGTGTATGAATGGGTGAATGATGTCACGTGTTGTGAAAGTGCTTTGAGTGATCAGAAGACTATAGAAAAGCACTATAAAAGTACAGTCCATTTACCATGTTGGCTACAGTACAATCCTACTATATGCTAATTTCAAAATTGGCTGGAGTCAGTGGGCAAAGCAGGTTAATCTTTTCCAATTTTCTACTTTCAGTCCATGTTTGCAGCTAAGCTGAAGTGTTTCATGTTTCTTAGCTTTGTAAAAAGCCAGAATCCTGTGCCGACTGACAGACTGTGATTGACAGCCAAAGCATTCTTAAGAGGCTAAGGCACGCCCCTTTCGGTGTCCCCCTTAGGACCTTATTTCATAAAAAGTATGTACAGCAGTCAACGGCGAAAGACAAGACATATTTAGGATCCTGTTTAAATTGTGCCATACATTTTTTGATATGATGTTTGTCTTGAAGGTTTGTCGTAGTATGATTTAGTTTAGTGTGGAAGCAATCTACATGACACCAACACCGCCATTACCTTGGCTTGGTAGCTAGCTAGGTAACTTAGCTAAATCCATAGACAAGTGTAACGTTTTCTTAACTGACATGATGCATCCAGCAACTCTTTTTCAGCCAATAGCAGGGAAAAAAAGTATGATTTTGTATTACTTGTTTATATCAATTGCTGAAAATAGTAAAATGAGCGTTGAATCGTAGTCTGCTTGAATATAATCACCTAATTGTGGGGACTATATGATATTTTTCTAAAGAAATGTGGGGTAGTAAAACTACACATTTGCCCCCTCCTATTATAAAGTCTTGGGAATGCTGTTGGGAATGGTTATATGGAGCCTAGATATACAATATATATATATATATATATATATATATATATATATATATATATATATATATTTCTCAGCTGAAATTAGCTCAGTTTTCTGCAAATGAACACATGAAATCATCACCTTTAATGTTGTAGCTGTGTAGCCACAGTAAATACACTCCCACACAAATCTAAGAACTCAAGCTACATGTGCATCCGTTTTTTTGTGAACAGAATCAGAATCAGAAACCGTTTATTGCCAGGAATGTTTTCACAGACAAGGAATTTTTCGAGGCGGAAGGTGCATACATTGGACATGGGACATTAGACGAGACAAACAACATTCAACAATCAACGACAACAACAGGCAATGGGTATTAAAATAAGTGTAAGATAAGATAAGATACGATAAGATAAAGTGCTCAGACAACAGATAAGTTAATGTGAGTGTACGTTAAAGTGCCGTGTGTTTAAGTTAAAGTGTATGTTAAGTGGCATGAGTGTTTAAATATGAAGTGTGCAGAGGAGTGACCGGTAAGGAGAAAGAAAGAAGAGAAAATAAAAAAATAAAAATAAAAATAAAACTAGTCCTGTGGGTGACATAGTTATATAGTGATGACAATCCCATAAAAAACTCCCAGGATGTTTTACCGTTGCTTCTCCACAGCTTCACTTTATTGGTCCCTTAGATCGTTAATCAACGTGAATTGTGGGTATCATGCCAAACAGTCCACATCATCCTCTATAAAATGGACAGTAAACATCAACATCGTCATCTGTTATGCCTTCATGCGCTAATAGTATGAAGCCTGTCCACTGGACTACAAAGAACAGTAATAGGCTATTGTCTCTTGAGGAGGCATTACATGTTTCATAAGTAGTGTGATATTCTACTAAAGTAAGCTTTGAGTCACCATTTAGAAAGAGCACAGAGGCAGTGGTGACTGAGTATAGCACTGCAGTCCCAAGTGCATGCATAAGAAAATGAAACGTCCAAAACAGCTCATTACAGATGGTAATTGCAGATTTCTTTCCAGCGAAGAAATGATAAAAATCAAGAAAAGAGGAAAGCTTTCAAGACATACTATGTGGCAGAAGAAAAATCTTTTTTTATAGGCTTGAGTTTATAGATGGATTGTGCTTTGTGCCTGTAAATTGTACTCTCATTGCATGGTTATCAAACATTTAGAACAAAAGAAATAAAAAACATTAAACCAGCAGCTGTCCGAGAGAGGATCCAGAGTGCATCTGGTCCTGACATAAAAGCATGTTGCTTCAATCACTATTACCGATCAATTTCTCTTCATATCTCTTGAGCTTCCTCACTTGTTGAAATTACAGTTATTTGTGAGCAATTTTCACTTTTTCTGCACATTGAACACCAACACTCTTATCCAAATCATTGATTGTACACTTAAAAAGGATGCTGCTCTGAGTCGTTGGGTAGGATCCAGGTAGAAGCTTCGGAGTTTCCTCTCTGTGCATCCATGCCAAGGCAGAGAGTGGGAAGGGAAGCAATGCAATGTGGGAGCTTAACCCTTCGAGATTTTCGAGCGCGGATCCGCGCTATACGATACTGACGTTTTGAAAATATTCACTCCATCGCGATAATTCTGCACAGAAATATGGTTCAACGTCTCCAAGATTTAGTTAAACTTCTGCTTCATCTGCCTTGTGTCCGCGAGATCATACGAGATTCACACAGCAAGCTAGAGCATTTTACACGTGTCATATGATGCGTACAGAGCTTCACTGGGGGTCAATTCCAATCTCCACCCTAAACCCTCAAACCCTGAACCCTCAGGCACTCACTGACGTCAGCTGCTAAGTGGCTGAGTGTGAGAGGCTGTGAGGGCTTGAACTGGTGTGAATATGAATGGGACAGCACTTTGCTGCAACATATCACGTGACTACATAAAAACATATTGTGTATTTATTTTATACTTTTATTCACTGTTTTGAACGTCTTTTTCACGCGATGAGAAGTCATTTTAGATGATATATTTACTTGTTTTTGTCAAAACGAAATGTTTGATGAATGTAAACAAAATATTTATAAATATATTTTCTGCTTGCATTCCTCTGATTTCATGTGTTTTTATGTTCCATCTTTAATCCGTAATGTTATAGTGTAAATGTATTTTATCGGGCTGAACGCCCACGTGTCTCTTTGTTTACCTTTTTTTTTTTACGTCTTCATGCTTCCATTGGGAACTGCGTGTTTAACGTCACATTGCTATGAACTGTGGGTAATTCCCTTAGGCAAAGTCAGCATCTAATGCTGACTTACGGAAAGGGTTCATAAAGGGCTCAAAATGTCTGCCAGAGAGACTCAAGCACTCTACGATGTGACAATGGGACACCCCTAAACCCTCACGGACTTCGCGGGAGCGCGCCTCAAAGTCCGTGAGGCCGTAAGGGTGGAGATTGGAATTGACCCTGGGAGAGAGAGAAAAAGAGAGAGCAGGCACGCTGTGCAAAGCTATACTGGAGAAGGCGCAGCTTCAACCATAAATAGAGCCTGAAAGAGTCGATCCCTGAGATGAACAGGACAACGCCAAGCAAAGGGATCCATTGGAAGATGGGTAAGTGTATTTACTGAACTTTGCAATAGCATATTTACGTTAGTAACGGGACCTGTAGCCAGATAGAGCTGCTGCTAACACGAAGCTAACGGTAGCGAGCTAACGGTAGCGAGCTAACGGTAGCTAACGGGGTTATATATGTCTACAGGCTGACTATAAGACTGCATGGTGGGTGTTCAAATATTGTCACGATCCCCGTTAACTTTCTTTCAGTGAACGTAGTACGCTTAGTGGTTTTATATCTCTGTTAATCGTTACTGCCGTATTGTTTACCTCATGTTAGCTCCTAACACGGAGCGAGCGAGCTAACGATCGCTAACGGGGTTATATATGGCTACAGGGTGGATAAAAAACTGAACGGTGGGTATTCACATATTGTCACGATCCCCGTTAACTTTCGGTCAGTGAACGTAGTATGCATAGTAGTGTGGGATCTCTGTTATGTGTTTGTGAGACTGAAATGACCGTGTTGTTAGGTTAGCTGCGCGCTAACCGGAAGTAGCGGTACAGTAGCTAAATAGGTACAGGCTCGTTATGAGACTGAACAGGGCGTAATCAAATATGGTCACCATCCTGTTACTTTCTTTCAGTGAACTTATACTAACTATTAGTAATGTATTTTACAGAGAGGATTTGCAGCTGCCAGGGTCCAGAGGACAGCATGCAGCATCGCTTTAGCAGCCTCCAGTCCGTCTCTGCCAGATCATCATTGCAGGCCACAACGCCAGCCACAGCTCATCATCTCACCATATAATAATAAATTTAATTTTAGACATTTATTTACATGTTTCTACCATTTTTGTATTCATATATTTCACTGCTTTTGTGAACCTAAGACCTTTGGTAAACTAATTTCAAGCACCAAAACAGTTCGACCTCCTGAGTAAAGCTATGTTTTCACAAGAGATATGAAGAATTTCCAAAATCTAGATTACATTTTTCAGCTTTAGAGTAATATTTCTCTTTACACTTTTGCCTTATGACAATGGTGCCTCATTATATAGAGAGCTGAGATTGTTCTGCAATTTTAGATGTAAAACACATGGGTATCTATCATATGCAAGTGACTTTAAAAAGTGAATTTAAGAAATTATGTAAAATCAAGAAAATAACCCCCGACTCCAGAGGGTTAATGATGTTTGGAATCATACAACAATTCTAAATATTTTTTTGTCTCGATTATCTTTTGGTTTTGGACTGTTGGTCCATTGTTTTATAAAAGCAGTTTATAAAAAAGAACCAAACTGTTCAACAAGTCAGAGCAGAGTATGTGAGTTAGGTGCTCAGTGCGACCCACCACAGAGTTACACACCACGAGAGGCCACAGACGGCTACTGCTGTCTATCTGTACGTGTGAACGCAGTGTGACGCTACAGCCATGGTAGCCAACTTCTCACTCCACCATTGGTCAGTGGTCCTTTGCTTCTAACCGTCTCGCTCTAGGTTCCCCTTTGGCATCAGTTTTGGACGTGTCATGGCATGCAGTTTCCGCTCGTTACAAGCAATGTCTTTTTAAAATGTGCTTCCAAAGAAGGTTTACTTAGTTTGAAGGTTTGCTTACGTAACAAAACTACGGAGATGGGTTTAGGAAAAGATTGGAAGGAAAACTTTGATACAATAAGTCAATGTAAGGTCACGTTCTACCCATCCAACCTGTCATCCCACCCTCTACACAAACTCTCTATGCCACATCCGTTGCTCTGAGCATCTGATACTTCTGTGGACGGGTTACATTGGAGTTAGTTGAAAGCCTGGTGCGTCTCAAACAGACGCTAACTATTTTGTAAGGGGTTTTGCTGGCAGATTTATGTGACTTTTATTCTGGCTATGTTTGAGCTAATATCTGACGTTTAGCAGGTTTTATGTTTACCATGGTCGACATGTTTGTTTAGTGTGTTTGAACATTTGCTTATTAAGCACATAATGTGATTTTGCAGGTATTTGGTCATAAATCCAAATACTGGACAAATAAACATTTTGAACAGATGATGGCGTTATATATGATCATGCCATTCAAATTCATGCTGAGGAGGGCCACATCTCATAGCAACCTTAGTTGTTTGGATATTTCATAAATATCAACATGCGAGTGGTGCTGGAGGAATAGTCAGAGCATCAAAGGCATAAAGCTTCATCCACTGGCACCCATCAGAGTGGTGGAGCAACCAACACATTGCCCTCTGTGTGTGATAAGCCATGCCGCAAGCATGGCTTATCACACACAGCTTCAGTGTGTGTGTGTGTGTGTGTGTGTGTGTGTGTGTGTGTGCAATGAAGGTTTTAGTGTTTTACAGGTGCAATGTGTATCATTTTTAAACATCGCTCTATCACTGTCAAATTATAGTGCCATCTAGGAACATTTACTGCACAAATGGCACCACAGTGGATGAGATTGGTGGTCTCTGTCTCCCACTTTATGGTGTTGTTAACGCCAGTGTTTCCACAAATTATCTCCCCCGCTGCTATAAACCCTTTTTCTAGCTTTGATGCCAAGCCACAAATTTCAATACTCAATATTTCTCAATATTCCTACATGCACTACCAGGCTTAATTTAACAGAAAGCAGGAGGGATATCAGTGGCATTGAAGTTCAAATGTGCTGGGTAGTGCTTAAAGGACCAAAAGAACAAGGCATTAAATGAAAGTGTCATCTCAGTTATAAAGACAGGCCTTTTGCAGCATCTAGTTCTACATTTAACCGGTAGCACTTTAGTAAAGCATTAATAAACACTGAATTCATCATTTATAAAGCATTGTTCCAACATGAACACTCATTAGTAACTCATTAGTATGCAATTCATAAACACAGTTATACATGTTTTATTCTTGATTAATAAGCTTGGGTTTTCATACTTTATAAATGATGGATAAGTATATTTTTTTGTATATATAGTATTACGGAATTATAGAAGATTAATTACACCTTATTAATTTAACAATGAAACATTTATAACTGTGTTTGTGAATGAGTTACTAATGAGTTACTATTGAGTTTTCATGTTGGAACAATGGCTTATAAATAATGAATTCAGTGTTTATTCATGCTTTACTAATGCTAAATAGTGTGTACTTATTATAAAGTCCTACCCTTTAACCAAGAAACACAGGCTATTCACTTTATGTTTCATATTACTAAAATTAGAGTTCTTTCTACAGAAGTGTAATGAGAAATATAATGAGCGACCGACAAATCTCTTTATTTCATATTACATCTTTCTGTGTGTGTTTTATCTGTCAGCTTCAGTTCCCAATCACATATCCAACAAGATGGCTGAAGAGGAGGCTGCAGGCCTGTTCAATGATTTACTGATGAAAGACTTACAGCAGCCAGTCTAAAGACAGAGAACAGGCAGGAAACAGCAGGACGGTAAACACCACGTCAACTAAACACTGGGAGTCAGGACTTTAGAAACAAGACAGACAGGAAGTAAAAGCAAACATGACACATGAGGAGAGAAACTATATAGTTAAATATATTAACAGAACAACAAGACGACGAGAAGAACATAGTAGTTACCATGTCAGGGATGAGTGTGTATGTGTGTGTGTGTGTGTGTGTGTGTGTGTGTGTGTGTGTGTGTGTGTGTGTGTGTGTGTGTGTCTGAGCTATGGGAAAACATAGAAAAGTACATAAATAGAAGAACAAACATTTTATAATCACAATAATATCAATAAGCATGTACACTTATTATGACACTGCTAATAACAAACATTAACTGTACCAATATAAATACTAATAATAATGTTATTAATAATAATAATAATAACAATACTGGCAGGGCGATGCCCTCGGCACCTTCAGGGAGCTCCAGAGGGTCAGCAGGGTCGGTGCTGATGGATAAATCAGTTTTAATTTATTGACATGACATTGACATTTCTTTAATTGTTCTTCTATTTTGACTAATAAATAAAAGGTCTGGGTCGCCCCAGACCAGAACCTGTTTATGAAGGAAACAATGGATCTGGAGGCGAAGGAGTTTTAGTCAGAATCAATAGTTAATAGACCAAAGATTTTTCATTAGATTATGGGTGGATGGAAGGTTGGGGCATTATGAATTCATGTTTACAAGTTTGGGATAATAACAACAATGATATTGTTAACATTTTCAGTAAAAATAAACAATAACAAATAACAAAACACTTTAAAACAATAGATGGAAAAAATGTAATATAGAGTAATTATAATATTCTAAGTAATAACATCAATGACAAAACTATAATGTAATTATTTAAATAACATGATATTATCAATAATAACAACATTGACTAAACAGAAAAGATACATATTTTAACAAATATAAATATAATAATATCATATAATATGCTATGATATGGAAAGATAATATATATTATAATAGACAGGGCCAGAATGTTTGTATGTATACATTGCAATGGATGGTCATATAAATGAGAGAGAGAATATAATGAAAGATGACCAGGTGGAGTTGTTGCATTGTTCATGACAGAGGTGGTTATATTTTCCATAGAGATGCAATCTATGAAGTTATTCCAGTGTTATGGATGGTATTCATGCTTTTCAGTTAATGTCTTGGCGCTAGTTAGGAGGAGTCCTCTACTGTTGCTTGGTTCAGGTGGACTGTGGATATGTCTGCTAAGCACAGTGAGACAGATAAGACCGATAGTGACTCAGTGGTTCCTTTCCAGAAGTGTTTAACTGGTGTGCAGTGGAGAGCGACTTTCTAAATGAAACGGGAAATAGACCAAACAAAAAACCAACAGCATGACAGTCTGCTTACCGTGTGCATTTAGCAGATCCTCATACAACGGTTCGTATATCTTCTGAAAAGTTATTTCTCACTTTCCGTGCTCCCTCAGAAGTTTGTCCAGCAACACGAGCGATCGGTGCAGTGTTCCCAAGAGCGAGAGCGAGACTCCGTTCACACAGCTTCAATGAATATACTTCACAACTTGAACGAAGTTCAGTCTCAACAAAGGAAGCTGGGTTGTCCTCATGAGATCACGTAAGAATCAGGAACACGTATCACATGAAAATCCATCTTGTCAGGCTTCAGGTAAGGCGTTGGTGTCCCGTGAAGCAGAACACAGGACAAGCGCCATGTGAGGAGCTACTGGCTCCGTGTGGGCCAGAGAGGCTGCTGCTTCCAAACAACCATGGTGGTTAGCGAGGCTTGTAGAACTGGAGAACAGTTCTTTGTGTAAAGAGGAAAGAACGCCACTGAAGGCTTTTCACCATCAAAAGATGTTTTCTCTCCTCTCCAAACTCACGTATTATTTGAAAGTTCCATCAATACACATATACAGTATATATATATATATATATATATATATATATATATACTCTGTTGCGTTCACATGGGACACAAACAGCGGTTTCCTGGGTGAACTTAGTGCATATCTAGTTTTAAACACAATGTGTGACATATGAGCATTAGACAATGGGCTGTGGGAGTCCTGAGGAGAGTTTCCTTCAGAGGAACTTACCTCATGATAATTGTCCAAATCCCTGTTCATTTCATTTATCATATATATCCACCTCATCATGTGGCCAATAGTGTTAGACCAGAAAAGTGTCATTTGTCCAGGGATTGAATTCTGGTTGTAACCTTTCTCTGGGTGTTGCTCTGGGTCTGTCCTGGTCTTCCCCTGGAGTTTGAACTGCAGGATTTCCTCTGATCATCTCGATCAGAAAATCAGAGGAAATTATGACGGCAAACCCCTGCAGAAAACTAAAGAGCGCAAATGAGCTCCACGAGAGCGGGCAAATCAAACAGCTGCGCGCGTAATTTACTTTGACGAGCGCTTTTACATCACTACGCGAGCAAAATCCCAGCTCGCGAGAGCAAAAGTCCCTCTTGAAGATGGAACCTGCTCGCTCTGGAAGCTTTAACCTGCTCGCTCGCGTGTCTGTTACCTGCTCGCGCTCGAGTAGATTTTCTTTTTGACAGTAAGTGGGCGGATCCAGTCACCATCGATCTCTACATCTAATTGGTTACAATCCTCGGCTTCGGATTGGCTGGAATGCATTTCTCACCAGCACACTGGGAACAATGGCGGATGTGAAAACACAACTGAAAGTTGACATTCTCTGAATACTACTGTTGTTGAGTCACAAAATGTAATTTTAGGATGTTTTCAGGCGAGAAGTTAGTTGTTTAAGCATCAAATCTGTGGTCGGTTTGTCAAGAATCAGCCGACTTAAAAAGATACGCCGACGGTTTGAGTTCCTGCTCGCGGGACCGTGAGCCCCGTCAGCACCGGGCCGTCAGCGCTCTGCTGCCCGGCGAGAGCAGCCTGATCCCGGCAGGACTTTTAGAAATTATCCGCTGGCTCCGATTTCTCAGTAGCGGTTAAACATGAGATATAATTCGGTTTTGAGGATCTAACGAGCAATCTTTATTAGTTTATTATTTATTCACAGTAACATTACATCAGTTTGACGGAGGGAAAGGTTAAGATTCATAACTTAAGATTTTAATTTAACTTTTACTTTAAACTACAGCGGTGTCTTATTACTTTTGACCAAATTGTTTGCAATTATATATATATATATATATATATATATATATATATATATATATATATATATATATAAAAAACATATTTATAAACACAATATATATACAATGGTATGTATTTCTGTATTTGTTATTTTGAGTGTGTATGTGTGGGTTTACCGTGTATTGATTCAAGATTCTTTTATTGTCATATGCACAGATAACAGGCAGTTATTCTGTACAATGAAAAGCTTATTTTGCTGGGTCCTCCTAACACACAGAATTACAATAAACGTAAAGCAAAAAATAAGACACAAAATATAGTGACAGTATTGCACAAAAATATGTATAAAGTGCACTATGCATTGCTACAATATCCAAAGTATGGCCGTGACATGAAGTCACAGCAGCAGGAAGAAACTGTTTGTCAGTCTCGTAGTATCTCTATTGATATTGTCTTTAATAAGGGATCTGCATGTCATTTAGTTTGTTGCATACGCCTAATAAATACCAAACAGTGTTTCAAGGCAGTTAATGTATCTTGGGTGTGTCCAAGTTAAAGAACTATTCAAGAAAGGGTCAAATACAATTACAACACAAGATAAAAGGACTAAATAAGAGGCACAGACCTTTTATTCTATTGGAGGCACCGCCAGTTAATTCCGTTTTTAGAATAAGAGAGCAACGATTGTAGGAACCATTCTATGATATCATAGCGCCATCACTTTTAAAACTGTACCCAGGACCCCACCCATAGTACTACTACACCTAGCAGATTCATATAATAGTATAGATACATGGGACGGGTGTAACATAAATAAACACAATATATATAACATTATGTGTATCTGTTTATATATACTTATATAGATACACATATAATTGCAAACAATTTGGTCAAAAGTAATAAGACACCACTGTAGTTTAAAGTAAAAGTTAAATTAAAATCTTAAGTTATAAATCTTAACTTTCCCTGATGTAACGTTACTGTGAATAAATAATAAACTAATAAAGATTGCTCGTTAGATCCTCAAAATCGAATTATATCTCTTGTTTAACCGCTACGGAGAAGTCACAAAATTACATTTTGTGACTCAATAACAGTAGTATTCAGAGAACATCAACTTTCAGTTGTGTTTTCTCATCCGCCATTGTTCCCAGTGTGCTGGTGAGAAATGCATTCCAGCCAATCCGAAGCCGAGGATTGTAACCAATTAGATGTAGAGATCGATGGTGACTGGATCCGCCCACTTACTGTCAAAAAGAAAATCTACTCGAGCGCGAGCAGGTAACAGACACGCGAGTGAGCAGGTTAAAGCTTCCAGAGCGAGCAGGTTCCAACTTTGAGAGCAACTTTTGCTCTCGTGAGCTGGGATTTTGCTCTCGTAGTGATGTAAAAGCGCTCGTCAAAGTAAATTGATTTGCGCGCTCTCGCTGAGCTCTTGCGCGCTCTCGTGGAGCTCATTTGCGCTCTCTACTTTTTCATGCAGTTCAGCAGAAACTCCTTCAGTTATGTTGGCACGTAAAACTATATGAAATCTGTAAAATTATTTCAAAAATATGTTAAAATAGACCGCATTTTAAATTCTACAGTGATTGTATATATATATATATATATATATATATATATATATATATATATATATATATATATATATATAATGCTAGTATGTAACTGCAGATGGTTAATATTAGAGTGATATCTCTTCATGACCCACATAACTAAAGAAGACTTGATAGTCTTCTTTAGTTATCTGGGTCATAAAGCAATAGTTGTCTGCTTAATCTTCGTTTTGCAATATAAATGTGATCCTGCTAAAGACATATTTAACCTGAACAATCTCCATCAAAATTGTGTTGTTCATCACAGCCCCAATTATTATAGTTAATTAAAGTAATTAAAAATGGTTTTAATTATCCCGGTTACCAGGAGTTTTGGATGAAAACACAAGAGTGGAGGAACAGGCAGCCCTGAGGAGTTATTAGCTGAGGTGTAATGGTTCACCCCCCACCCCACCCCTCCTCTCTACCTCCTTCTGCTTCATGGATCGTGGTTATCTGGATCATGGACCATGCCTACTACTCATTATATGAATAATTTCATAATTTCATAATAACATCAAACTTGTATTTGTGATGTTGGGCTATATAAAATAAATAAACTGAATTGATTTGATCTACCCGTATTATAATTTTCATTGTGTTGCTTTTGTCTGAGTTGTGTAGACGTGTCTTATTGAAGGTGGGCGTGTCTTCCTGCTCCAATCCCTGTTTTTTTCAACAGGCACGTGTTTGGGTGATTTTCACCCGACGTTAGTGATAGAGGGTGAAAACATTTCGGATGTATTTTACCATTGAAGGGAGAATTTTATTTCACAGGACAAGACTCACATGTCCCAGGAACATGTGGACCAAAGAACAAGTTCATAGCTTCATTTTTCACCCGATTTTGAGCCTTGAGAAGTTCTATAGGGTAAAATGAAAGAAGAGTACTTCAATTTGCCTTGTATCGTTGTATTAGAATATATTTTGATGATAAGTATTTTTTATCAGGTACATTATATCAGGTGAAATATAACCGACGTTAGTGATGGTGTGACTATTTGTAACGTTAGTGTTCTAGGGTTAAAGGAATGGAGCTTCAGCTGTAACCTTTATGCTGCGCTGTGGAGAAGTGACATTTACAGTACATCCCTCATTGTCTAATACTGTATTACACTCTGTGTGTGTGTGTGTGTGTGTGCGTGTGCGTGTGTGTGTGTGTGGTGCTGTGTGACTTTCAATTGGCTCCACATGAGGAAATGAACTTTCTAGTCTAGCCATCACCCAATAGAATAAAATCACACACACACACACACACACACACACACACACACACACACACACACACACACAGTGCAAGATCGTGCTTCCATCATCTCAATTTCCCGCGGCTGCCTCTGCTCTCCAAATCTCTATGTTGAGAAAATAACACAGATTTATGGGTGAGGCGCTAACAATATCCTCAGTTATTGCTAGAAGCAAATGAATAAATCACCATGCCAAAGATGCTTCGGCATTCACTGCCTGGACTCATAAGAAGTGAGTGTGTGTGTGTGTGTGTGTGTGTGTGTGTGTGTGTGTGTGTGTGTGTGTGTGTGTGTGTGTGTGTGTGTGTGTGTGTGTGTGCATTTCTGTGTAGCTTTGTGTGTGTAGACTAATTTGTTCCTCCCCGCATTCATGCATCTGTGTTTTTGTGCTTTTCATTTTAAATGTGATGGGAACCAACCGGAAGCCTCCCTAAACCTCTCCTGGTCGGGTTCAGCTGATTGCTGTTGCTCTTCAGCGGCCTGAGCGGGTCGCTGAGCTGTACAACTCCATTCAGCTGAGAAGAGTCTTTCCTTCTTCATTCTCTTCTTTAATAAGATGTGCTTTAGTTTTTGCTCAGGTGCTTGGAGAAACATGTTGTGGATGTTCATCTTACTGGAGTCAACTCTATATTCCTAGCAAGGAAAAATGCATTATTGATTTTGGCAGCCAACTTGCTGAGTATAATAAAGGAAAATTCATATATAGAAACCACATGTTACTTGTCTGTTGTCAAGATAAATGTGTGTGTGTGTGTGTGTGTGTGTGTGTGTGTGTGTGTGTGTGTGTGTGTGTAAGGTTTACAGACTGTTACGTTGTAACAGTCTACAACGACTGTTGAAGATCGTCACAATACCATTTAACTTGCTGCCATCCGATGATGGATGAGCAGCTTGCCTGATGCTGATTGGAGGAGACGGGGTGGAGGAGGGTCACAACTGGTTTGAGCTGAAACGACAACTGACAGAGAGGAGAACCTTATACAAGTTTGACAGCAACGATGTGATTGGCTTAAAGATACTGTGCAGAATCTGGTTGGTTAATTTAAAGTGAACGCCCACAATCAGCTGACAGACTAATCCCAGGGGGAGATAGACTGAGAGGCTGCGGTCGAATAGTCCTTTTTGTTAGGAACCTTCCTAACTGAGTGAAATGACCCGGTAGTACCTAAGTGGCCGCCATGATAAGTGCCGGTCGAATTGTCCAGACGCAAAGGAAAGGAGCTTCAATGCTTCCTAACTTAGCTCCTTTAGCATAGGAACCTCTGGACCTTCCTTTACGAAAGGAAAGGAGATAATGCCAACCCACAATTCCTTGCGGCGGCAACATTTAAAGTGACGTATCATTCGGCCGTTCACGAGAACAAACGATCATGACCGACAAACGCAGATCATGTAAATAACCGTTGCTATAACTTGGAAACACTTTCAATAATCTGTTAAACCGGCTGTCAAACTACAAACGTTACGATGCTGAAAACTGCTGTAAAGTGATGAAACTGCTGTAAAGTGATGAAACTGCTGTAAAGTGATCAAATTGATGTATTGATATTCTCTCTGGTGATGAACTGCAGCTTCAGCCCTCATTCTTTTCTTTTATTTGACTTCAGTTACAGAAGCTTTAGTGAAAGAATTAAACTGGACGAGCTCTTCAGTCTGAGTCACGTTTCTGATTATCTTTTTAATCAACTATTTTGTTTTTGACATTACAATAAAACATATTAAGTCAACATGAGTTGTGTGGTGTTTCATAAACTATTGTCTGCATATTTTTATGATCAGATTATAATCTGCATGTAAATAAACCTTAACAACAAAAAGGGAGATGAGACACACATATATGACACACATCGTTTGTAGGATAACATTTTTAATTCAGCATGTTTGAAACTGAACAAAGAGACAGTTTAGTCATAACTACGTCGCTTAGTGAAAGTGAGTCTGATTTGCCAAACACCGTGGTTGTCTTCTCCTAACTCCTTATGAATTCTCCTCCCCATCTTTCCTTAACACGTGACGTTTTCCACAGAGGTTAAGGAAAAGTACTTAGGGTTAGACGATAGGAGGTAATTATTTGACTATTCAACCGCAGCCAGAGATTATGAATCTAAAGGAGTGCCTGTTGGTCCAGCCTCGTTCTTTTGGGCCCTGTCCTCTGTCTCGTAGTGTTTGGTGCCTTAGTTGTTGTGACCCTGGTACACCAGCAGGAGACACTGGGAGACCGCTATCCCAGTCGCAGCTTGAGTCCAGCCTTACTTTTCATCCCAGCCCGTACAGACAATCCTTATCACAAAGTTACAGATCTTATCTAACTTGAATAATTGTATAAACAAAAAATCAAGGCAGTACCGGCTGCCGAGCTGAAGAAAAACAAAACGTGTTCCCTTTCCCCTTCAAGGGATGCTAGAGGAAATATTGATTTAGCAGTATGTGGGAGGAAATACAATCTGTTTGTCCTTGTGTGTTTTCCTGTTCACTATTTGTCTTTATAGGTTTGGAGGTCTTGTGTCTTGTTGGACATTTCTTGATAAAAGTCTGATGGCTTTGGCTTCAGGTGTGGGTTGAAGGTTGTCAACTTCAGTAATCTTGTAAATGAGAAGTGTTTCCTCCTGTTGTGTTGGACCACAACCCAGTCATCAAGCCTCTCGAAACATTGCAGGTAGTTTAGTTTCTAACCATCCAAAAGGTTTACTTAGCTTTTAGGCTGACTTGCGTAACACAACTTGGTTAGTCTGAGGCAATTAACATCAGTTGCTGAGGCTCAATAATTACAGGCTGGCTCCTCGCAGTTAGAAACGCGCAGTGTGCATCTGTTAGAATGTACTGTGTCCCCCCCCAAGACTTAATGGAATAATAAAGCCGGAGACCGATTAGTTTACTGCACTTGTATGCAATACACACTTAAAAATAAACAATACAATGTTAACACTTCATGCCAGAGCCTTCAGTCGGCGCATATATCCAATCATCACTTAGTTACACCACCTAATGTCATGATGTTGGTTTGTTTGGTTTCCTGTTTTATTGTGAAGTCCTTGTCTTGTGTGTCCTCTGTGTTCCTGCACTTCCTGCCCCTGTGATTGTCTGTCTGCCTTGTCCCTGATTGTGTATTCTCTTCACCTGTGCTGCCCTCATTGTTTTCCACCTGTGCCTTATTACCTTCCTCTTGTATTTAAATCCTGTTTGTCGCCTGTCCCCTTGTCGGATTGTACTGGTTTTTCCCTGTCTGGTACCCCTGTTAGCTGTCTTGTGAGTAGTCCTGTGGTGTCCTTGTTTTTTGGAGTCCTGTTTTTGTTTGTTTGTTCCTCAGCCTGTTTCTGGAAGCCTGACCTGAGTTTTGTTTGTGGAATAAATGTCCTTTGAACTGTTGCTCTGGTATTTGGGTCCTCTCCTTACCTGACACCTAAACTTGCAAACTAACAAAAGTGAAAGTGCCCATTAGGACCACACACACACACACACACACACACACACCCCCCCGATGGAACAGCCTTTGGGAGCAATTTGGGGTTAAGTGTCTCTCCAAAGGAAACATCGACATGGACCGGAGGAGGCGGGGATCAAATGGTCAATCTTCTAATTTGAAGACGGTTTATTCTTTTATGCATTCATGATGAGAGGCTTGTGGTCAACTGGTCCCAGGTCTGCTGACATGCTGTTATGCTACCGTGGATAACCGTTCCTGAGGCATAGAAATGTCAAAATCAAATGTATGATTCTTCCACCAAAAGAGTTCAAAACAAAAGCCGGCAAATTGAACCAAAAGCAGAAATGCCAATTACACATCAGACATAAACAAGGACAGGTCCTTTCATTAACTGAATGGACAAGCTTGAGATTCAGACAAGAAGGAAGAACACACATTGTTTAATCAAAAGTGAAAATGATTTATCAAAGTAAAGTGAGTGAAGAAGGCTGCACACTAAAATCTAACAAAGGGAACAATGCAGGAGCTGAGAGCAATGTGAAGCTCCTCTTACTGACGACCTCCACTCTGTCTTGACATGGAGAAGAAAAGAGAGCAAGCCAACTCTATGCTGAGACAGAAGCAAGGCAAAAAAAAGAAAGATTTAACATGATTTGAATTGGCATTCGACACCTTGTTACACAGAATCAGACACTCTGTAATTGGTATGGGAGAAAGGCGGGCATTGGACGAACCATTCAGTCGGTCTGGAAAAGAGCGAGAACATCTTTTGTCCTCCTTTCAATAAAGAAATACTCTAATAACTATGGCTATGGCAGCCATTTTTGTTTAGAAAGAACTGGGCACCATTACTGGGGTGACATGCTCAAAGTTCTGGTCATAATACAGCAACAAAGGTGAAGATTAAATGCGAACTTAAATGTAAACATCTTTTGATTAACCTCTCTACCTCCTTCTGCTTCATGGATTGTGGTTATCTGGATCGTGGTCCATGCGTATACTACTCATTATATAAATACTTTCTGTCATATGCATTGAATGTGCTCTTTGGTGCATTTTGCAGGAATGTATCAGAACCCACTTAAACTTTGAGTTTGCCATTTTCTGAATGCCTGCGTCCAGCACCTCAGGTAATTTGGAAACTGGTGTTCTGAGGAGCCAGCAGCTGTTGAGTCTCCTCCAAGAAACTTTATGGCAAAAAAGATATTTGACTCACCTTAGGCTGACCGTCAGCAGTGCATTCAACAATAAAAGAGTCAAATAATGACTTTGCCTGAGGAGGTGATGTGTCTGCAGCCCCCAGTGGTGCTCCACACAGTGCTGCCTGCCTGCAGGCCTGTGGTACAAGGAGAGCTGAGGGACGGATAGAGGGAGAAAGGGAGTGATGGAAATACTGAGGTAAACAAGGAAATAGCGGCATTGAGGTAAGAGAATGCTTTTCAATGTTTCTTCCCAGCCTCTCTCTTCGCTTGACCCGGAAATCATTCCCTGTTCGCATCTTGGAGGATATTTCAGTCCCTTAAATTCATCTTGAGGAAACGAGCAGCAGAGAAAGAGGAGAGAGCGAGGAAAGAAAGAAAGAAAGAAAGGATTCTTTCTTTCTTTCTTTGCGTGACACACTGGAACACTGGAATATCTAAACCAGTCTACAAATATATATTTTACCCTGGTCAAATCTCTATATCTGGGTAAATAATTGTTTAATGTCTATCATGTAGATATAGATAGCCTGTGTGTTAAATACAAATGCATGACATCCAAACTTTCTTGACACATTACGCTACGTTGTGAATTTAATTAAAAGTATATATATGCATTTTCATGAACACTGTTTTGCTCCTCTGACAGTGATCATAAAATACATTGGCATAACAAAACAATAGACAGCTGATGCAGATGTAGCATACATCTTATTTAATTTACGTAATTTGGCTCCAAAGCGAGGATGTCTCATTTGTTAAATGCCTGTTGCCTTGACTCCTCTCTCCTTGCTACTCTTGCTTGCCTCCTTAGCTTCCATCTATTGTGGGCAGGATCACAAGGGGAGGGAGTAGAAGAGGCGCGAGAAATATAGTGCACTATACAGAGTACAGGTCTCCAAGGTTTAGACACCTTTCATCAGCAAGAACTACTAATTTGGGGAGGTGTTGTAGACTTGATGTAAATGGTAGATGATATAATATAATTTCCCTTGTGATTGCTTCTATAAAACACTAAACCAGTAAACATTAAAGGGGAACTCAATTGAAAGTCCATTTACAGGCACTGTGGAGGACTACTGGATATGTTGTAGAGTTATTTTTTTAATTCATTGTTAAAACAGAAATGTAGGGAAGCAGAACACAGTAAAGAAGAGTTCATTTTTTCTTCCAACCGCCAAGACAACCAAGAAGAAAATTAATTAAAGGTGCCAACGAAAGGAGGGTTTGGTGGGAGATTTTGCGAAATAGCTTCAGTGACATCCTTTTAAAGGGTGCTCGTACTTATTAAGATCTGACTGAGCGCATACCTGTTTTGCTCTACCTCTCTGTTATGCAGCAATGGGCAGCGACGTTTACTCGTCCAGGTAAACCCAGTTTCACAGCATTGTCCAGATGGATCCTGCTGCGCTCATGTTTCATGATCCTCTCAGAAAGATGTCCAAATCTTTACAACTCCATCTCCACCAAAAAACAGGAGAGCCACTTTGTCTTCACTAAGCATTCTCTGTAAACACGTTTGAGTGATGAGAATATCCAGTGGCTGGTGTGCACCGAGGCGCTTTAATAATGAATTAAAAAATGTTTTCCTCGACACAAAGGGTGTAATTCCACTTCATTTTCTCAAGTCTGCTGGTCCCCTCTTCTTGCCGGGCAGTCAATTCCAAACTAGTGTTGCGGGACCCTGTAGAGGGGCAACGGGCTGTGGGCCCCGTTGTCATCACATTTGTGTGATCTTCATTAAATACAGACACACTCTGAGCACTATCATACTTCCCCACGTACAATACACATTGCATTGTGAGAGGGCCACCGTACTGCGGACACTGTGGATAGGGAGAACACGGTCTGAAGCAGTGCAATTTAGGAAGATTCATAGATAATGAATTAAAGCAGATAGAATGAATAATAGCATAACTGGTTTGCACAGTTCTCTCAGATGACAGCCCAAACGCCCTGATGACCAGTCGCCACTGCATGCAGCTGCTTTTTGTTGGATTGCGTGTCGCAAGCAATTTATTGTTGATTCGTAACTGCGGTTTTCAAATCCTTTGTCTTTGATATTTTTGATAGGCGTGATTTTATATTTCCATATAAGTTTGTCCAAACTAATTCCAAAATGATGGAAGAGTTGGAAGATGAGGAGGAGCTCCGAGGACTTAAGAAGGTTGTTGTTGTTGTTGTTGAAACAGAACATGAGGAGCAAACCCTTATGTGATGACCCATCAAACGTCTTACTTCTTACAATTTACAGGAGGTGGGCGACTCTCCTCTGAACTTCTCTCTGGCTCTGCGGGAGATCTGCACAAGCTTTTCCACAGAATTATGAATTACGCATGAATGTTTGAGGTGAACTTTTCAAGATGTTTCCTGCAACTCCTTTAAAAACGCTGCAATGGAGGAAGAAGTGCTGATGAGTTGAGTTGAAATGAGGAGTTTTATCTCTTTCACTACAACTTCAACAAGCTGGCAGCTGGCTGGAGGGAGCTGGCACAAGTAGATGGCTTTTGTTTTTTGGAGGGTAACGTTTCCCAGCACTATGAGATAGTCTATCAGAGTTGAACAAGTTGATATCATTTGACATACTGTAATGTTGCACCCCTAAAATGATCCTCTCCAATTTTTATTTTCTAACTCTCTGTACCAGTGGCAGCTGGTGGATTTGTTTTGGGTAGGGCCATCCAATCAATTTCAGCAAACATCCTAATATGATTCAATGCAAAAAAAATTATCAAACACGCATTACTACTTTGCAGTTAAATATTTAACATTTATTCCAACACTGACATAATAAGGACATATTATTCATACAATTCAGTATATTAATATACTAATATATATATATATATATCATAAATATACAAATAATAATACTTTGATTTTATATAGCGCTTTTTCTAAATACTCAAAGACGCTTTACAGGAATCATTCATACACTGATGAGAGGAGCTACCATGAAGGTGCCACATCAGGACTATCTAACATTCATACGCCGTACAACAGCTACGGGAGACATTTTGGGTTAGGACACGTCGGTATGGGCTGGCGGAGCTGGGGATCGAACCGCCGATCCTCTGATTGAAGGACAACCCGGCTCACCACTGAGCCACAGTCGCCCCTGATAAAATATACTTATACACTGGGATTCTTTTTTTAGGCTCAATGTTTCAGGATAAATTTAAATTAAATAACTCATCAAACCGACAGTCAGGAACAATCAGCCTCACGTGACGATACATGTTGTAGAAAGTGTTTTAACCAGATGGTAAATCAGAAAACAGATCTAATATATAGCTTGAGTTTAATCTGTGATCATCTCTGGTAGGGCTGTGCGGTATACCGATTCAACCAGTATACCGGTTTCCATACAGTATGAATTTTTCATATACCAACAACTGTTGTTGCTCTACGGCAGGCAGCATGTTTTATTTTTTACAGCTTGACGCTGAGAGTCTTTCTGTTTTTTTGTGTGCGAGCTGTAACCCAGCAAGACTTGGGATGCACCCCTTGTGTAGTCTCCTCTCATATTTCCATTGACCCATTTTACTAGACCGATCTTCACCTACTTATTACTTTATTGAACAAAGTATTTAACTAATGCTTGGACTAATTGTTTATCCAGACATTACACTGGGAGACATTTCTAAACCCACTACAGTAATTCTGTATTTTGAGTCTAGTGCTCACTATTCAACAACATAGGCATCACAGCATTACAGATCCAAAAGACAAATCTAATCACTTAGATTAAAACAAGCTTTGTCATAAAATACTTAATGTAGTAAATAAACTGTTTATTAGATGAGAAAAAGATTGAAAAAAGAAAGATATGAGATAAATATATATAGATACAAGTTAATGGCTTGCAACATATTGAACAGACTTATTTCTTCTATAATGCCTCGTGACCTCTGCGGTTCTGCGTCCTACATCTTCGTCACTAGTGAGAACGTTATGCAGAATGGAGGCTGTCACAACCAGTGTGTCCACTTCCTCCACCGACGTGTTTATGGTGCAGAGGACGAGCCTCCGTCTTGCTGCCAGAATATCAAAGGTGCTGACAGCCTGTAGATCTGAGGTTTTGTCCTCAGAGTTTCCGGAGGAATGGCCTTGTGGGAAATGCCGCGTCAGCCACTATGCCATGCGGCACCTCCCCTAGAAACCTGCATATGGCAGCGATGTTGGTGGTGGTACGTGGAGGCGGTTCCCCTATTTGTGACCTCAAGGAACCTGTATTTAGCCTCCACAAGGCCAGCAACACAATAGAGAAAGTCCCTTTGTGGAGCTGTGATTGAGAGATGCTTCCCACAAAGTGATCCAATGCAATTGGAAAACTGACACTTTCCCATGGCCCTTATGGTGTCCAGAATACAGTGTGACCCTGTTTGCACGCCCACTCTTAATCTCCAATGAATTGAGTGCATGGAGTCCCCTGATGTCACGTATCTGCAATACAGAGACCTAGATTTAGATACATGGTCTTTTATGTCTGTTCTTAAAGATCCCGAGCAATGCAGACACAGGCGTGACGCGCTCATTCAACCGGCTCGGGAAGATGTGCCATCCCGTGGGTCAGGAGGGGAACAAGGAATGAAGACAGCTGAAAGCCATGTGGTGTCAGGAAAAGATGGAAGGATCATGTGTAGTGTTTGCAGTAACAGAATAAGTAGTCAATCTTTTACTTTAAAGAGCAATACCACAGTGTAAAATAGTAGTCACGGGTTAAAGTCCTGCATTCAAACTCTTACATTATAAACGTATTAACGTCAACATCTACTTTAAGTATCAAGAGTAAAAGGAGTGATTATGCAATTGGTCCATTTCAGAATAATGTATATTATAGATAGATAGATAGATAGATAGATACTTTATTAATGTGTTGTCGGAGTAGCAGCATACAGACACAAAAATAAAAATAACAGGGATGAAAGATATACAGCGCGGAGAGTATTGATTTAGGAAATTAAATTTAAACAATAGAGAAAGTGCAAAAATGCAAAGTACGTGTGTGAAGTGTATATAAACATAAACATGTAGAGTGAGTAACAAACAACAAAAGCGGTGCAAGGGCTGTTGATTAATCCACAGAGGATCTGGCAAGAGGTGACTTATTGTAAAGTCGTATAGCCGTGGGCAGGAATGTTTTCCTGTATCATATATATATATATATATATATATATATATATATATATATATATATATATATATATATATACACCGCGTTCCACATTATTAGGCAAATTGTATTTAAGGGTCATAAACATTATTTTTTTGGTTTTTCAATTAAACTCATGGATGGTATTGTGTCTCAGGGCTATTTGGATGATTGAAATCAATCCCAGACACCTGTGATAATTAGTTTGCCAGGTGAGCCCAATCAAAGGAAAACTACTTAAGAAGGATGTTCCACATTATTAAGCAAGCTACATGTTTCAGGCAAAATGGGGAAGGAAAAGGATCTCTCTGCTGCTGAAAAGTGGCAAATAGTGCAATACCTTGGTCAAGGTATCACAACATTGGATATTTCTAAAAGAATTGCGCGTGATCATCGGACGGTGAAGAAATTTGGGTTAAGAGAGCAGCCACTAAAATGCCATTGAATAGCAGCAAACAGGTGTTTGAAGCCGCTGGTGCCTCTGGAGTCTCGCGAACTTCAAGATGTAGGATGCTCAAGAGGTTTGCAAGTGTCCTTAAACCTGTTATTCGGCCACCCCTAAACCAAGCTCACAAGCAAAAAAGGTTGCAGTGGGCTCATGACTACATGAAGACTAACTTTCAAACTGTTTTGTTTACGGATGAGTGCCGTGCAACCCTTGATGGTCCTGATGGATGGAGTAGTGGATGGTTGGTGAATGGCCACCATGTCCCAACAAGGCTGAGACGTCAACAAGGAGGTGGCGGAGTCATGTTTTGGGCCGGAATCATGGGGAGAGAGCTGGTAGGCCCCTTCAGGGTCCCCGACGGTGTAAAAATGACCTCGGCAAAGTATGTAGAGTTTCTGACTGACCACTTTCTTCTGTGGTACAAAAAGAAGAACCGTGCCTTCCGTAGCAAAATCATATTCATGCATGACAATGCACCATGTCATGCTGCAAAGAATACCTCTGGGGCATTGGCTGCTATGGGCATAAAAGGAGAGAAACTCATGGTGTGGCCCCCATCTTCCCCTGACCTTAACCCTATTGAGAACCTTTGGAGCATCATCAAGCAAAAGATCTATGTGGGTGGAAGGCAGTTCACATCCAAGCAGGTGCTCTGGGAGGCTATTATGGCATCCTGCAAAGACATTAAAGCAGAAACTATCAAAGAACTCACAAGTTCAATGGATGCAAGAATTGTGAAGTTGATATCAAAGAAGGGGTCCTATGTTAACATGTAACTTGACCTGTTAAGATGTTTTTGATTCAAACTTTTCTTGATTTCAGTAAATATGACCTCCTAATGCTGCAAATTCAACAAATGACAATTTTTTGTTCTTTACAACCTATAAAATATCTTGAAACTCTGAAATTCTGCATAATAATTTGGAACACTGCATTTTGAGTTTTTTATTTTTGAAAAAAATACTGTTATCATTAGGAGGTTTGTTCAATAGAATTTGACTTATACTCTAACAGTTGATGACTTGAAAATGATACTGACGAATGAATCTGAGCAGTGTAATTTGCATAATAATGTGGAACGCGGTGTATGTGTGTGTGTATGTGTGTGTGTGTGTGTATATATATATATATATCTCCCCCACCTGCAGTAGGTGGTGGAGAGGGTGGTCTGGGTTATCCACTAATTTCCTCTCCACCATCCACTGGTAGAACATCTCCAGCATCTTGCTGCACACATTAAAGGATCGAAGCTTCCTCAGGAAAAAGAGTCGACTCATCCCCTTCTTGTACACAGCGTTGATGTTGGTCTTCCAGTTCAGTCGGCTGTCGATGGAAACACCCAGGTACCTGTACTCCTCCACCATGTGATGGAAACACCCAGGTACCTGTACTCCTCCACCATGTGATGAGACACCAGGTACCTGTACTCCTCCACCATGTGATGGAGACACCAGGTACCTGTACTCCTCCACCATGTGATGAGACACCAGGTACCTGTACTCCTCCACCATGTGATGAGACACCAGGTACCTGTACTCCTCCACCATGTGATGAGACACCAGGTACCTGTACTCCTCCACCATGTAATGAGACACCAGGTACCTGTACTCCTCCACCAGGTGATGAGACACCAGGTACCTGTACTCCTCCACCATGTGATGAGACACCAGGTACCTGTACTCCTCCACCATGTGATGAGACACCAGGTACCTGTACTCCTCCACCATGTGATGAGACACCAGGTACCTGTACTCCTCCACCATGTGATGAGACACCAGGTACCTGTACTCCTCCACCATGTAATGAGACACCAGGTACCTGTACTCCTCCACCATGTGATGAGACACCAGGTACCTGTACTCCTCCACCATGTGATGGAGACACCAGGTACCTGTACTCCTCCACCATGTGATGAGACACCAGGTACCTGTACTCCTCCACCAGGTGATGGAGACACCAGGTACCTGTACTCCTCCACCAGGTGATGGAGACACCAGGTACCTGTACTCCTCCACCATGTGATGAGACACCAGGTACCTGTACTCCTCCACCATGTGATGAGACACCAGGTACCTTGTGATGGAGACACCAGGTACCTGTACTCCTCCACCATGTCCACGTCCTCTCCAAGAACACTTAGAGGACTCGGAGCCTTCGTCTTCCTCCTGAAGTCCACCACCATCTCTCTGGTCTTGGCCACATTCAGCAGCAGGTGATTCTCACCGGCCCACTCCACAAAGTCACTCACCACTGCCCTGTACTCCTCCTCCCGTCCATCCCTAATACACCCGACCACTGCAGAGTCATCAGATTATATTACTGGATCATACTTATTGATGCATTAATCTGTTCAGGACTTGAATGTTGCAGCTGATAAATGTTGAGCTAATAGCACTTAAATTCAACACAATTGTCTTACCTTCTGCATGCTCATGTTCGGATAATATATATATATATATATATGGGTCTGATATATATATATATATATATATATATATATATATGGGTCTGATAAAAAAACACTGTCAGCGCTAGAATACATACTACATAATAATGTGTGAAATGTATAATATAGTCCCCCACTTGACATGTCTATTTGCACTTCTAAAAGCAGCCTCGACCAGGGAGATGTAGCGAGGATAGATGAGGAGGAGGGAGGAGGAAGGTCTGGAGACCTTGAAGTGGAAGTGAAAGATAAAGATGAGGATGAGAGGAGAGTAAATATGGAAAGTAGAGAGAGAGCAGAGAGGGAGGTGAGGGCAGATGGTGGAGAGAAGAGACAGGTGAGAGAGAAGGAAGGGAGCAGCATCACGGACGCCCTCTACTGAACCTCTATGACATTCTGAAGACACCTTTCCAACCACATGACCCAGATTCTGTTTTACTAAGTTTATTCCAAGAGTGAACTCTTCAGAATCAGAATCAGATCAGAATCAGAATCAGAATCAGAAACTGTTTATTGCCAGGAATGTTTTCACAAACGAGGAATTTTTCGAGGCGGAAGGTGCATACACTGGACATGGGACGTTAGACGAGACAAACAACAATCAACAATCAACGACAACAACAGTGCAATGGGTATTAAATAAGTGTAAGATAAGATAAGATACGATAAGATAAAGTGCTCAGACAACAGATACGTTAATGTGAGTGTACGTTAAAGTGACATGTGTGTTTAAGTTAAAGTGTATGTTAAAGTGACGAGTGTTTAAGTTAAAAGTGTATGTTAAGTGGCATGAGTGTTTAAATATGAGGTGTGCAGAGGAGTGACCGGTAAGGAGAAAGAAAGAGGAGAAAAATAAAAATGAAAATAAGAATAAAAAATAAAAAATAAAAATAACTGGGGGTGACAGAGACAGTCAGTGGGGGACCCGGGCCCTGTTGATGAGCCCGACTGCCGACGGGAAGAAACTGTTGGTGTGGCGTGAGGTGTTGGTCCTGATGGACCTCAGCCTCCTGCCAGAGGGGAGGGACTCCAACAGGTTATGTCCAGGGTGAGCGGGGTCAGCTGCAATCTTCCTAGCTCTTGGAGTAAACAACCAACAATGGCCAGCTGAAAGCACAGCTGTTGACCGACACTTTAAATTGGAGTAGCAACCAGGCATTCACCCCACCACTTATGAACCCTTTGAACACCTTGAATTGTTATCAACGTATTATATCCTGTACCCTTGTTATGTATAACGGTCTCTCATTGTATCTATAACAAGTTAGACTGATCTGTTTACTTTCCCAAATTAGTTGGAAGCATTTTGTATAGAACTGAAAGTTTAGTATGCAATACAAATACAAATAAATATTACTTATTATCTATTATATACTATAGTAGTATATTTTATGAATGTGATAGCCAAGTCCTCTTCCAATTGAGCAGCACTCTAAAATAATTGTTGAATATTCTGCTGTCATGTGTTAATTCCTGGACAAGATCGTAGTGGTCCACCTGCGGGCTGATGCCCACTGAGGTCCTGAGGAGGGACTAGCAGCCGCTTTGTTTCTCAGCGCCGGCTGTCTTCAAGGTATGGGTTAAAATCAATAAAGACTCAGAAGCAAATAATGCAATTTTTTTTAACATATTTACATACTTAAAAGGTATTATTGTGATATTTTGACTGTGCTATCAGAGTCAGTCAAATTGTATATGTTCAATTAATTATTTTGAGTTAAATATAAGTATTGTTAGTGTTATTGTTTACAGAAAATAAAAACTATTTTTAACAGGTTCCTCTGCTATGCAGGGTACCGTATATTACGACCATAACATAAATGTTTTTGTTTACTACTTTCAAACAATAAATCAGTGACAATGAATGAAATGAAACGGTTCGCAGCTAGTCAGACATTAGTTTTATATATATATAATTTTATTTTTTTCAGTGGCGGGCCGTGGATTTTCTACCTGCGCCTTCAGTGGATCAGCTGGGCGCAGTGGGCGCACCCCCCCTCGCGAGCTAACAGTGAGCTAGCTCAGACCTCCTTTCCATCATTATATATATATATATATATATATATATATATATATATATATATATATATTAGTTAAAATTACTTATCATATGACAGTTAATGAAATAGACGTACTCACAAGGGCTGAACCCATTTAAGCATTCTGCTGCCACCTTGCGTCGACAGTTAATGAATGAATGAATGAATAATGAATGAATGAATGAATGAATATATACTTTATTAATCCCCGAGGGGAAATTTGGTGTCGGGGGTAGCAGCAACTTACAACAAAATAAACAAAAACAGCAGGACGAAAGATAAAAGATATATACAATAATAATAAAAATAATAATAATAATAAAATAAAATAGAATAAAATAGAAATAGCTTCGATTGTGCAAAAATATATATATACATGTTGTTAGTCAGAGGATCTGGCAAGCGGTGATTTATTATAAAGCCGTAATGCCGTTGGCAGGAATGTTCTCCTGTATCTGTCCTTGTTGCAGCGGAGCGTGAGGAATCTCCTGGAGAAAGTGCTCCGCTGACCCTGCAGTAGGTGGTGGAGAGGGTGGTCCGGGTTGTCCAATATGGACAAAAGTTTCTTCAGCGTCCTCCTCTCCACCACCTGTTCCAGAGACTCCTGCCTGCAGCCAATGATGGAGCCGGCTTTCTTAACTATCTTGTTAAGTCTGTTGGTGTCACCGGCTCCAATGCTGCTCCCCCAGCAGACGATGGAGAAGTACAGGGCGCTGGCCACAACCGACTGGTAGAACATCTCCAGCATCTTGCTGCACACATTAAAGGATCGAAGCTTCCTCAGGAAAAAGAGTCGACTCATCCCCTTCTTGTACACAGCGTTGATGTTGTTCTTCCAGTTCAGTCGGCTGTCGATGGAAACACCCAGGTACTTGTACTCCTCCACCATGTCCACGTCCTCTCCAAGAACACTCAGAGGTCTAGGAGCAGTCGCCTTCCTCCTGAAGTCCACCACCATCTCTCTGGTCTTGGTCACGTTCAGCAGCAGGTGATTCTCACCGGCCCACTCCACAAAGTCACTCACCACTGCCCTGTACTCCTCCTCCCGTCCATCCCTAATACACCCGACCACCGCAGAGTCATCAGAGTACTTCTGCAGATGGCATGACTCTGTGTTGTACTGGAAGTCAGTGGTGTACAGGGTGAACAGGAAGGGAGACAGAACAGTTCCCTGTGGGGCTCCAACATCACTGACCACCGTTTCAGACAGCACACGGCCCATTCTGACAAACTGTGGTCTGCCTGTGAGGTGGTCAGTGATCCAGGAGATGGTGGACGAGTCTACCCCCACCACCCGCAGCTTCTCACTCAGTAGCAGTGGTTGGATGGTGTTAAATGCACTGGAGAAGTCAAAGAAAGTGACTCTCACAGAGACACCGGTTCCATCCAGGTGCAACTGAGCTCGTTGCAGCAGGTAGATGATGGCGTCGTCCACTCCCACATGAGGCTGGTAAGCAAATTGTAGAGGGTCCAGCGACGATTTCACCTGCGGTCGGAGGTGGGCCAAGACCAGCCTCTCCAGCACCTTCATCACATGGGAGGTGAGGGCAACTGGTCGGTAGTCATTGAGGCCAGATGGAGATGACTTCTTCGGGACAGGGACCAGTTCATGCACGATTGTACTGCTACATCATCACTCCACGCAGCAACAATTCCATCAAATGAAAGTAGCGACATCTGTAACAATGTAAATAACGTGGATAAATAAAACTGCCCTGAGGGGACATTGTTATGCAACCTTAAGCTTGAACTCAGCTCTACTTTGGGCTTTACAAGGGACACAAACGATAGCCTCCTGGGTGAAAGTCCTATGTTTGTTTGACTCATCCCATAACTAGAGTTACAATATCGTAACCTTCATTCCTATATGTAACATCCACCCAACTCACTCAAGGTTAGTCAGCCCACCTACTTCTTTAGAACCTTGGCCACCACAGCGGAGTCCATGACAAAAGGAGTATTGGGGCTCTCTGAGGTTTTGCTGAATTTCTAAGGCCCTCAAACCGGCTCTATTCATACACAAGCTGTAGAATATGCCATACACTTATCAACGTGTTGCTCACCAGAGGAAACTGCTGCTTCACAACCTGCCACTACAACACAACTACAATACAATCATAGATCCATCATCAACATAACTACATAGGACATTACTTACTGTTTGAATACTGACTGGCAACAGAATATTGAGTTACTTTAAACCCAGATGAAGCTGAAACATCAGAAGGTGCAGTATGCATGGAATGGGAATAGACAGCAACGTTTGCTTCAGTAACTGTGAGCCAGTGTGTTTGTAAAGACAGAATATGGACCCAGAAGTGTCACCTTAAGAGCATCACTGGATCATGGATGGATAATATTTGAAGAGCTTAATCCCATCACACTCTAATCCGCTCTCTGAAGGAAAAATACTGTGTGTCTGCAGGAGAAGATGACACAAAGAAAAAGGTTTTAGCACATGAAAAGAAATAGATTATCATGTGATGTCCAATGTATTCTTGTTGAAACTTATATCAACGTGGGAAACAACATTTATCCAAAAATAGATGTCATAAAAAGGATGCAGCTGTTTCGAACCTATTCATAGACTATAAAGACGGGCAACTGACAGCTGCAGTGTACAGTAGGTCATAAATCCAGCCCCCTCGATATTAGCGGGAGGGACATGGGCCAGTAAATCTAAGTAAACGTCAAATATGTGGTTTCTGTCCTTTTAAGTAGTTCTTATCACGCTGATGTGTTTACTTTTCAGATAAATTTGCTTTTAATTAGTCACTTGATGCTAGAAAAAGGTCAATAGGCTCTGTAATAGAACATGTGTCAATCTGATCATAAATGTATTTAAGAAGATATTATGGTCCGTTGTAGCAGCCACCGTGGTGCTAATGTAGCCTCCTATCACTCCTGCACAGACTCCTAATGTCTGAAAAAGACATCACAAGTGCAAGATAGCAGCTCCAATATCCTAGAATATATGAGCTTCATTTTTGGACAGTGGGAGGAAGTGTGGACGTGTTGTCTATCTATCTATCTATCTATCTATCTATCTATCTATCTATCTATCTATCTATCTATATGTGTGTATGTGTGTGTGTGTGTGTGTGTGTGTGTGTGTGTATACAGTCTGGTTGCAGCTATATATTTCTTAATTTGTCTTCTAAGTGCTCTTACATGCATCAGAGTCCTTGCCTGCGGGCAGCAGCAGCTCTGTGTGTGCGCAGCATGTTTAATACCTCCATTGTCCTGGATGTGTGTTCACCTACCTTCCAGACAGCTGGGGGCTTTGCAAGCTGGAGCTGAGGTTTTCAACTGGCTCAGAGACTGACTCAATGAAAAAGAAAAGCAAAGGAACCTAAAGCGCTTCATACAGTCTGTCGGCCTTCTTCCCAGCAGCTGAGCCAGAGCTGTACAGTAATGCTCTGACAGCGTTCACACATCCAGCCCAAAAAAACTTTTCAGTTTAGTTTTCCAGTCTTAGCCTCTTTAACCCTGAGACATGAACTCCCGCTGGGCTTGAGTCAAAGGATCCTCTCCTTCCTCTGTTGCTGTCATACATCCACTTGCTTCCATTGTACTTAGTGGCTTCCACTGAGACGACATACTGAACACAACATGTCATGTCAAAGCTGAAGAATGTTCTGTTGGCACAAACAGAATGAAAAGATGAAATGTTGGCCCAGTGTAACACTTTTCATACATTTGGAGTCCAGATACCAATCATTTACATAAAAGGGCTAAATAAATGCACTTAACATGATTCCGGAGGCAACAAAACCTAAACCAAAACCTTATTAGAGCTACAGTGGTCTTCCCCATGGCATCCACTATGCGCCTTCACATTTACTGTACCTGAAGTGCATCACGTGAGCTAAACGTTGTCTTACGTCTTGTTTCTATTCATTCCTGACACTCGCTTTGATTGCGCCTCAACAAATGAGTAATGGCTGATTTGTGATGTTGAAATCTCTATAATACCGCCTCATTTCACTGCTAAAATCTATAAGGTGGCATCTGCCTGGAGGGAGAAAACCAGGCAGCTCAAAAGTGTCCTATTTGTAGTAAATATCACAACATGATGTGTGTTTTCTGTTTGACTTTAGGATACAAACGGTCACAAATGTCACTCATCAGTCGGACACGGTTTGTTTACGTGGTGTAACAGACGTGTATATTTAACTGATTCAGAGTGTGTCTGATGTTATTATACTTCTTCTTGTTGGTGTCTTATTCTGTCAATAAGAAGACACAATGTCAACATAATTCATTATTACAATACAGTATTAGTTCTTTGTTATAACAAAAATGAATACATAAATAATAGTTTAATCCCTACATGCACTTTTGGCTACAGCCACTAGGGTGTTTAGTGAACTGGTTGAACCAATGCAAACTGTGCCTCTGGTGGAAGATGAATACCACAGTTCCATGAATACCATCTTTCCATTTAACCCCAAATTGCTTTCTAGCTGTGCCTACGGTGTATGAATGTGTGTATGAATGTTAGTTAGTCCTGATGGGCAGGTGGAAGAGCTTTGAGTGGTCAAAAGACTAGAAAAGATCTGTAAAGTACAGGTCTGTTTACCATCGATTTTATCCTACATCCCTTCATCCCTTAACCCCTTTCTGCTTCTTAAATCTAACCCTCTCATTCTCAGTCTCGCAATAAGCCATTTGAAACCCACATTGTTATTCCCGTGGTCCTTGTTAGTGAATTAGCATATGGTACCTCTCAAAACAATGGCTTCAACAAGTAGAGCGGCTCAGTGGCAGAAGACTGGTTGTACTGGACAGCTTCCAGGTGTAAATGTGTAACTGTGTTAATGTGATCAGTGCTGAGAAATAGAGCATTGTTCTCTGTGAAACTCCCCTCGGAATACTCCCCCCTACTTATTTGTATTTGCAGTTTCACACTTTCTGGGTTGCAGTTGAAAGAATACATCAACGCAACACATTAATTTAACAAAATACACTAATTATAGTCAGATCTTGTGATGGGGAAAGTGATACAAATCTGTTAAACATTCACACAGTTTAAACTGTGTTGCTCTCAGCCTGGATTATGACTTTAACTTTGTCGTATTTCTGTGATATCATTTTACAATCCCATAAGAGCTTTGATTGGTCAGTGGGCGGTGCATTTGTATGAGTTGATCTCAAACATAACCTCCGGAGCAGGTTCGGTGTGCAGCATGAGTTACCCTGACAATCTATCCCAGGAAAGAGGGAACCACAGTCGTAGGACTGACAATCCAGGTTTAAACCTGACGATTCTGTTTGGTAGCACAGGGCCTGGTTCAGGTGGGAGGTTCAGTTTTTGTTTTGTGTTTTTTTTTAATTAGTGTTATGGCCTGGCAGCCCAAGCTAATCAGCTAGCCAGGACACCAGGAATCATCCTAGTGCTTTCAATGTCCTGAAGTCAGAATGTGTGAAATTTTTGGGAAATTTGTTTTTTCCAATAGACACCAGTTATTCTGAGGCGCATGCATCCATAATGTCAGTTTTTGTATCGTAGCTGCCTAAAAATACTAATAATAATAATAAATGTGGCAGGGCCAGCCCACCTAATGACTCACCTGAATGGAGTTTGATCTACTGATGTGATATCGGGAAGATCAGTCCCCAAAAGTGACCAATATCTTTGCCAGGATTTAAAAATGCAGCTTATGGGCTTATTGATAAGGTCTCAAAACTGCACAAAGATTTATCAATGAGTATGGTTTCAGTCAGTTCTCATTGATATAGAGTAGAATGATCTGAAAGCTGTGTTCAAAGCTTCTTTTATCACGGTGGCAAGTGTTGCGCTTAGATCCGTGCTAAGCGTAGAGCAAAGCCTTTCCAGATCTCAGGCTGTTCTTTCAACATGCCGAAGCGGGGTCGGCAGTAGTAGTTGAATCAGAATCAGAACCATTTATTGCCAAGTAAGTTTACACATACAAGGAATTTGTCGTGGCGGGAGGTGCAAAACATTTAACAAAGAACATTTAACGATAAACATGAAGCAGAGTGCGATAAAAAGGAAGCATGGATATTTACAAATGGGTGTATTGAATATTTATAGTTGGATCTAGAGAGGATAAAAATGAAAGTTAAGAATACAAATAAAAATAAGTAAAGTGCACGAAATGAAGTAATTGATTGTGTGAAAGTGACAAGTGTAAAGTAAAGTGGCAAGTGTATTTAAATATAAGGTGTGGAGGGATGTACAGGGGAGTGAACGGTAGGGAATAGTCCTGGGGGTGACAGAGTCAGTCAGTGGGGGACCCGGGCTCTGTTGATGAGCCCGACTGCCGAATGGAAGAAGCTGTTAGTGTGGCGTGAGGTCTTGGTCCTGATGGACCTCAGCCTACTGCCAGAGGGAAGGGACTCAAACAGTTTGTGTGCAGGTCTTCCTAGCCTGCTTCAGAGTCCTTGAAGCGAACAAGTCCTGGAGGGATGGCAGATTGCAGCCAATCACCCTCTCAGCAGAGCGGATGATGCGTTGCGGCCTGCCCTTGTCCTTGGCAGTGGCTGCAGCGTACCAGACGGTGATGGAGGAGCAGAGGATGGACTCAACGATGGCAGTGTAGAAGTGCACCATCATTTTCTTTGGGAGGTTGAATTTCTTCAGCTGCCTCAGGATGGGTTGTTTGGTTGTTTCAGTGCTTGTAAGCCATTTGTTTGAACAAAAAATAAAGTTAAACAGTCCCAAGTTGGTAAATAACATTGGGTAGTAAGTGAGAACTGACAATAACTATTGAAAAATCACAGCGTTACGTCTTGAGCTTGTGTTCCTCTCACATGCTGAACAGGAAGTTCCCGCGAGCTGGCATTAGACCAGTTGGGAGTGAGAACGGGTTGGTTAGCACCTCACAACAAGGTCTAAGTGGGCCCTTCTCTGTGGAGAGTGCATATTCCAGTTTCCTCAACAGACCAAAGTTCACCAGAGGTCAAGTCAATTGGTGACATTGATTTACCATTGGTGTAAATGTGAATGGTTTTCTGACTTTATATACAGCCTTTATATCAGCTTATTGTCCCTAGACATTATATAAAGTCGATGGCTTGATTAAGGCACATCATTCTGAAATTAACATCCTACAGCTCCTTAACTAATTGGCGAAGTGTACACGAAGACAGTTAATTATGTAATTGAGATTGAAAGGAAATGATAGATGAAATGATAATCTATGTCTAATTATTAACTGTATTTGAAGAGACAATTAACCTTTTAATTCGTGGTATTTGTATTCAAATAAATACAAAGATAATAATAATAATAATAATAATGTTTATCCCATTCAGTTTAAGACCTTTGTTATATATAGTATGTCAAGCTATAGTAATGCTGCAACAAACTCCGATGACAATCCAATCATCTGGTACAGATGTATTACTGGCTTATTTCTAATGAGACAGTAATCCAAATGGACAATACCATGGCTCAATTAAAGCATAGGAAACATATAAGCATTTGTATATGTCAATGTGCTGTGTACACAGCTCTTTCATGCAAAATAAAAGGTTCATTGGGCATGATATTGAACCCCAATTGCCATCGGTGTGAATGAGCTAATTTAGATTGTGATGAGCAAGTGGCACCTTGTATCATCTGCTATGAGTGTATTAATATGTGTGTGAATGGGTCAATGTTTACATGACATGTACAGCGCTTTGACTGGTTGGAAACAAATAATATAAATAATAATAAAATATTGGAGCATTGATCCATTTAATACCTCTGCAGCCTTGTTGCTGTATTTTCAATCGACAGGATCGATTACTCTCAATTACCAGCTGCATCTGATCCTTCCAATGACCTGTAGCCTATTCCACAGACTCCTATACCGTCTAATACAAAACATTCTCACTCACAACTCAAATAAGGAGACTTTGTCAGTGTCTACTCTTCAAACTATGACGGTTTAGGTACCACACTAGCGTCAAGGATAGTCATGCAGTGTCTTTTAAAAATAAACTTCAAACTAGGTTGACTTTCTTTGGAGGTTTAAACAAAAGTTTGCAGACTGTGGTTTGGGTTAAAACCAGTAAGTTAGACCAAGTAAAATAAGTATATTTGTTACCTAACTGGTTTTAGTTCATTATAAAAGTTATGTAATGAAACTACGATAAAATAACTCAATTTGGTTTCACAAAACCTAAAGAGTACCTCAGTGTGTCCATATTAGACCACGAGGGGCACTGACCATTGTGATGAGCTTCTGACAACGAGTTGTCTCATCATCATCACTCAGCTAAATTGAGAGGATTATATCTTGAAACAGGATAAATGTTAGCAATGTGACATATATATAGTTTTAGCAAACTCACTTGCACTGTCAGTAGCATATGGTGGCTAACGTTAGTACTGGGGAGTTCGCTGACTTGGTGACTCCTCTGAACTTGTGCTACATGTTAAAACATTGTTATCCAGTACTTTCCACTGGCCACAGCTCAACAGAAGTTACATTGGCTTGCTTTAACTCTTGCAACCCTGAGGTCATTTTCAGTTGATTTTCTCGATTTGACATAATTTCTGAAATTCACCTTTTAAGGCACTTGCATATAAGATACATACCCATGTTTTACATCATAAATTGCAGAATAATCTCAGCTCTCTATATAATGAGGCACCATTGTCATAAGGCAAAAGTGTAAAGAGAAAATATGACTCTAAAGCTGAAAAATGTAATCTTGATTTTTGGAAATTCTTCATATCTCTTGTGAAAACATAACTTTACTCAGGTGGTATATAGGTTTTGGTGATGGAAATTGGTTTACCAAAGATTTTAGGATCACAAAAGCAGTGAAATATATGAATAAAATGGTAGATACATGTAAATAAATGTCTAAAACCAAATTTTTTATTATCGTTTTTTAGTAGTAGAAATGTGGTATTTCACACCTTTCACCAAAATGATAAAAACTGAGAACTGACTTCATACTGCAGATAAAGCTTCATGGGGTGTGTGCAAATGAAAAATGACCATCACAACATTTTTTTATATATATATTTACACAATATACATGTTCAGAAATAGAAAACAGACCCGGGCTGGTGGGGATGGCTGTGTTAGAGGGGCTGGCGGTGGTGAATCCTCTCTGTAAAATAAATGACTAGTCAGTACTAACTTCACACAGTTTGAACAGTTCGACAGGTGTACATGTGCAGCTGAGCTGTGTACCTGGTGAGCAGTGTCCGGGCCGTTGTCAGTCTTCCACGACTAAGTTCACTGAAAGAAAGTTACAATTGCACACCAAAACCCGTAACAGAGATCCAGCAGGGACTATGCTCAGAGCATGAGCTAACGGCTAACGTAAACAACCTACGTGTGTACCTGCGTTACGCCAGACTCGAGCAGCAAGGGAGCAGCTAAATGTGCTCACTCTGCTAGCGTAAATATGCTATTGCAACACAAAGTTTAGTATATTCAAATGGATCCCTTCTGTCTGCATCTTCCTCTTGGTCGCAGGAGTCTTCAGGGTCGTCCTTGTCCTTGTCGGCAAAATCGGCGCCACAGCTTCCTCCTAAAGTGCGTCGCCATAATATCTCTCTTCTTTATGAGTGAAAACGCCAGCGTGTTTACAAAGCTCAGGTGTGTAGTTACATGCTGGTTCTTTGTGAGTTTCTTGAGTGTTCATTGGTTCGTTGATTTCACCAAATATCGACGGACGTATGATTGTATTGTGAAGTATTTCGGTGAAGAATACCGTTGTCTATAGTCTGTTCGATAGTCCGCGAGAAAAGCCACAGATTTTCGGACTGTCTCAAGTTTTATAAAGTTATAAAAGTCCTCCTCTTCCTGCTCCTCTTCAGACGGTCCTTATGTGTGCAGTTTCATTCTGCATCCCTCATTATTGCGCCTCACATTCCAGTGTTCTCTACATTCCACCTCACTTGCGGTCATACCTTCAAATATATCTGCTTAACTCACCTATTACATTCAGTGTTATTCATTAATATACTTGCAGAGTACATTCAGTGTCAATTCTTTACCTTGACCTTTAACCTGTAACCCATTGTAATACAAAATAGCTACCACTGGGAGCACTATTTAAACCTAGTTTAAGGACACAGTATGTCCTCTGGAACACACCGTAGTTGTGGTACAAATAGAATACATTGATTTGCTGTCTTGGTTTTTATGATGTTGTATAAATGCAAGTGCTTTACAGTACTATGCAAGTGCCTGTCAAGTGTTAACATACACCCTCCATATTCTATGTAAATAGGATTTCAAGGTAAAGAAATGGCAGAATACCTGCCGTTGATGCACCGATAGAAGTGGAGAAGTAAGTCAACAGAAATTTCATAAGATGACATCTAATACACAAGAGACAAAGAAACAGACATGCAAACACAGACCGACAGATTCAGATGTTGACATTATACAATCATGTCTGGACACAAGGGTCATTGACAGGGTTATTATTTACTCACTATGAAGCATCGGGGTCGGGTGCTATGTAGACCGGGCGGCGGGCCAGGCCGGGGGCCTGAGCGGGGGGCCTGGGCGAAACATAGTTCTCCCAGGAGACTTCAACGGTCACGTGGGCAATGACAGAGAAAGCTGGTGGGGGGTGATGGGGAGGAACGGCTTGCCTGATCTGAACCCGAGTGGTGTCTCGCTATTGGACTTCTGTGCTAGCCACGGTTTGTCCAAAACGAACACCATGTTGGAGCATAAGGTGGCTCATAAGTGGACCTGGTACCAGAACACCTGAGGCCGGAGATCAATGATCGACTTTGTAATCGTATCATCTGATCTGCGGCCGTATGTCTTGGACACTCGGGTGAAGAGAGAAGCAGAGCTGTCAACTGATCACCAGCTGGAAAGACCTGGCAAGCCCAAATGTGTAAAACAATAATGTCAATCCCCATGTGGCCAACCTTATAACAAACCTCCTGGACATTGAGTGGGTCTTCATGTAACTTCAAAAAAAGTGATACTGAAGACGGGGTATATTTTGTTTATTATACAAGTTCTATATATAATTGTTGAGAATCTGTTTAACATGATTCAGTGTTCTGGTCTGATTGTATTGTCCAAGAATGTAATTACTTAAAATGTTTTTGCTACTGAATGTGTTTGAAGCATTTGCTTTAATGAATGCAATTTAATGTGGTGCTTTTATTATTTGTATTTTGCAAAAATTTGATCACTGTAAAATTGTCAGTTATGGAATGTGTGTGACACTGCATTGGCTTTAATAAAAGCGCATATTATTGTCAGTCTATCTCTTGTCCGAGTTGTTTCTATGTTAGCAATTGTCAGGTGTTTTATTTTGAAATGTAACATGTCTGTTTCCTGTTTTATGTTGTAGTCCTTGTCTTGTGTGTCCTCTGTGTTTCCTGCACTTCCTGCCCTTATTGTCTGTTGATTGTCCCTGATTGTTCCCTGCTGTGTCTAATCACCTGGCCCTCCCGGTGTATTTAAACCCTGTTTGTCTCCTGCCTCAGTGTGGGATCGTACTCTGTGTTGACTCTGTGTTGACTCTGTGTTGACTCTGTGTTGACTCTGTGTTCCTCGTGTGAGTAAGATTGTCCACCTTTTATGTTTGTACAGAGTATTTTTTTAAGCCTTTTTAAGACTTCCCTTATTGTTAGTTAAATTACATTTTTAAACCATTAGCTTCTAACAGTGTCACACTGTAAATATACAGTACTGTAATACATCTTACAGTAATGAACTGTACATGGACATTGCACTAACACTAAAATAACAGTATAATGCCATTTCTATACAGCACTGTACTGTAATAATTTTTAGAGTATTACACAGTTGTTGTAAATTACATTTGGTACGTTGTAGAATTACAGTTGAATGCTGGAGCTGTAGCTGCCAGTTGTTTACTGTAATTTAAGAGGAAATGTGTCTGGTTGAAGGATGACCCCGTTGCTCATGTGACAACTCACAGCTGTCGAGCCAGCAGCCACTCTCAATGAGAGCAAGGGCACAGTAGTGCACAAGGCACGGACACAGGTTTTTGGGGAGGGTCAGAGCGTGTGATTGAACCTAGCATATACTTCATTTTTAGTGTTGCTTCTTTGCCCGTTCTTTTGGATGTTTGCTTTATTTAAGTGCTGTGTGGAAAATGCAAATCAATCTGGAATTCAATTTGGTTTATATTAGCTCAAAGATTACTTGTCACAAGTGCATTTCCATCAATCTGCTTCTGTGCATATTTTAAATTTGTGCTTAAATAAAACTGAGAGGAAACAGTAGAACAAGCACAAGCCATTTGTGTCCTTTTAGTTTGGGTAAAACCATTTTGTATGCATGTGACGCAGCCTTTGGAAAAGAAACAGCCTTGTTGACGCGTTTGGATATATTTGGTATTGAAATGAAGACTTCAAGGGAAGTAGCCCCCAAAATGAAACAACACCCAGAAGAAGGAATGACCCTTTGTCCGTCTTTATATGTTCACACAGAGATTAGAGTCAACACACATAAACAATGTGTGGCTGTTTATTTCAGGCATGCCAGAGCAGACTGTGATATTTCCATAACAGATAAACTCAAGCCTCACAGCATGCATTTCTCAATGAGCACCGATCGCTATCTGAGGCTAAGTGCTTTTTTCAATGGGAAAAAATGGTAGTTGTTACTGCTGACCACTGAAATTAAGTCTTCACTGTGGAAATGTCCACTGAGCTGAATATAAAATGAATTGTAAGTGCATCAACATTAATCAACAGCATGGAATGAAAACTTAATATAGTAATAGACTCAAATACCTGTACAAAATAATGTATCAGTTATCTTGTTTCTTCAGGATATCTCATCACTGAGCTAACTTTTACATCAGCACATGAGCCCAAATCACACATCATTCACACATTGACACCCAGTCACAATGATGGCCACCTGCTCATCAGGACTAACTAACATCCATACACCGTAGGCACAGATACAGGAGCAGGTTGGGGTTCAGTGTCTTGCCCAAGAACACATCGACATGGACGAGCACTACCACTGAGCCACAGTCGCCGCATAGAACTTTTAACTGGTTATGAAGAAATTTCAATTTAACACAGATGGCTCTATAAAGCTATATGCAGGTCGCATCAGTAAACAAGGCTATGAGCAAGAAGATTGGCTTCATACCGATCCTAGCTGATACCAATCCTAACACCGACACCTCACTGCTGGAGACCATTAATAAGTCTTAACTGCGATCAACTCATTCTAATTGCCAGCTCTTCCAACCATGTTTTGTCGGGACTTACCAGTCCATGGATTTCCACTGCTTTCTACCAAGTAAATGTCGTTCTGTTAGTCACTAAAACACACATCAACCCATATGTCATATCACACTACCTTTTTCTTTCAATGCTAAAATGATATTTCATAAAAATTCCATGTTCGGTTAATAATGGCTCTAAGCTTGTAATTTCCTCTGACGGAGAACGGGACTGTCCTCCAAAGAATAACAACAAAATCAGCCATTTCAGCCAGTGACCCAAATTTACATTTGTTCATGTCCAAGTGAGAGCGCCCTCTAGCACTGCTCTGTTTTGATAAGCAGGTGCTTCTCATCATTGCTAGATGCTTGAGGCTAATCAGCCTCTGGCTTTGAATGGAACAAAAAACATGCAGAGCATTTGCATTGAATAGCAATGTCAAGTAAGTCGCCTCATGCCGAGAGGATTGATTCCAGCCCTTTTGTGTGGAGTTTGCACGTTCTCCCTCCGGGTTCTCCAGCTTCCGCCCACTGTCCAAAGACATGCAGCTCAGGTTAATTGATGACTCTGTTTTGCCCGTTTATGGGTTTGAGTATGAATGGTTGTCTGTCTCTGTCCCAGCCCTGTGACAGTCTGGCGACCTGTCCAGGGTGAATCCAATGTCCGCCGGGATCGGCTCCAGCACCTCCTGCGACCCAGAACAGGATCAGTGGTTATGGATAATGGATGGAATGTTTTCTCATATCGCCCAATATCATGGTTTGTTTATTAGTTTTTATAAAACCAAAAAAGAAAACTATGTTGGCATGGTCACTCATCAGTGTCGACTTAAGATGATTTATTAATTGGTGAGATAAATACAAATCTCCCTCCCTCATGGGAATCGGTTAGAGCGGAGGCACTGAAGATTGAACCGGAGTGTAATGCCGTGTTCACACCAAAAGCGTTGCGAAATATTCGCGCGTCCAGATTACATGTTAAGTCAATGCACAGGCGCGTTAGGTTGCGAAAAAGCGGATTTTTTGCCGGGCGGCGCGATAGAGGCGAAATGGCGTTGCGAATATTCGCAAATCCGCTTTTCCGCTTTTTCGCTGGCGTTACAGGTTTAAAGCCAATCGGCGTTGAGAAGCTCCGCCCGGCATCACCGCCGTCATGCCGTCACTGAATCAGACTGCGGGTCCGCTGAAGGAGCGCTGGAAGCGGCTTCATTCAGACACTCGTCCTGGAGGAGTCGGAGCTGTGTGCGACTAGGGATAATATTATCCCTAGTCGCAACGCTTTTGGTGTGAACACGGCATAACAAGTTGACAATTCTGTGATATCAGACAACTAAGGAAATGCTTTCACAAAATTATGTCTTAGATCAGGGGTGTCAAACTCATTTTAGTTAAGGGGCCACATGCTGCCCATTTTGATCTCAAGTGGGCCGGACCAGTAAACATAATAACGCATACATAATGACAATATTTCTTTGTTTAAATCATTGGTGAAGCTTTTTGGATGATAACCCCTATTTTAAGGTCTTTGTACAATAAACTAGAAACATAAAGACCCAAAAGGTCAGACATCAGCCCACTGTTTACCTGCCTGGGCTCTCCTCTGCAGATTCCCTCGCAGTCGGGCAATACATTTAGTAATGTCAGTACTCCAATTAATTGCTCCTGTGGCTCAATAGTTACCTCTCTATCAATCAGAGGATCCGTGGTTCAATTCCTGATTCAGCTAGTGTTTTTTTTCTTTTTTTCTGCAATTTTAATTTGCAATTATCCCGCACGCCGGACTGGACCCCCTGGCGGGCCGGATCCGGCCTGCGGGCCGTATGTTTGACACCCCTGCCTTAGATCATAACAGTGGTTCCCATTGCTGGGTTGGAGGGCACAGGTTACATCAGGTATCAGTGATTTGGTTCACTGGGAGAGAACGTCAAGACTATTATTCAACGTGATTGCTCCAAATGTTACCGCAAAGATAACAAGGGACATATGATGATGGTTATTATCAAACTAGTGGCTCCCGACAGGACCACATGACAAACTCTGGCTCATGAGAGCTCTTAAAGATGCCCTGTCTAGTTATTTTTAGTTCTAATGATATGCAGTGTCTCACCGAAATGCATTGAATGCAATGTGTTGAATGCATTCCTTTGACATAAAACATTTGCAAAGACATTTGTTCTTGAAACAAGCATCGTTTACATCCATGTTGACTTGTAGATCAGTGGTGTAGTATGACACTAGTGGCATGATGGGTATCACATCACCTGTCACCTGCATGTTTCCCCCAGTTTGTACCTTCCAGTCAGATTTCCTGTCTCTTGGTCCGTGTTGAGCGCTGAGATGCACCAGCTTTTCTCCAAAGCTCCATTCACAGTGACACATCTCATGCTACCTCCTTCTGCTTCATGGATCGTGGTTATCTGGATCATGGACCATGCCTACTACTCATTATATGAATAATTTCTGTCATGTTCATGTAATGTGCTGTAACTCTGTGTAATGTGCTGTAACTTCATTCTGGTCACATGACATCTATTGCTTCTGTCCATCCGGGGAGAGGGATCCTCCTCTGTTGAAGGGTTCTTCCCCTTTTTTCCCTGTGAAAGGGTTTTTACTATCTTTTTAGGGGAGTTTTTCCTGATCCGATGTGAGGTCCCGGGACAGGATGTTATGTGTACAGATTGTAAAGCCCTCCGAGGCAAACTTGTATTTGTGATGTTGGGCTATATAAAATAAACTGAATTGAATGCCCGAAAGAGTGTTGCATTACTATCACAACCAGCAGTTGTGAGCTGACGTTACAATTCATGCTTTCATATTTAAACAATTATATGTTTTTATTTCACCCTGTTCCAATCCATTTAAAAAAAAGTGTTAGCCAGCGTTATTGAACAGCATAACTATGTCAAAGAGTGCTGTAGCAACACTTTCACAGTGCCTCTGTACCTGGCTACACTTTTTGTTGCTTTGGTCGTTTGTAGCATAAGCATAGCATTGTAACAAGATGGTGAGAGGGCAGTTTATGGGTTCAGCTGAAGGCCGCCTGCCTGAAAGAATACATTTTCTTCAATGAAGCAATATACTGTAATCAGAGCTGCCTGCTAGCAGCTACCACACATTCAATTCAAACATCAAAGAGCTTAAGCTCCCTGAAGCATAGCTGATTTTACTTGATGTTTTCGGCAGCTAGTGGTAGAAAGATAGCTACCATTTTATGTGTCAGAATCAGAAACCGTTTATTACCAGGTGTGTTTCACATACGAGGAATTTGTCTTGGCGAGTGGTGCATACATTAGACAATAAACAATGACACATTGCAAGAAATAGAAACATATTACATTTACAATAGAATATAAAATAAAGTGCACAGACAAACATATAACAGAACTTTAAGCAAGTGTACTGTAAGTGTATGTGAAAAGGGACAAGTGTATTTAAATATGAGGTATGAAGGGATGTGCAGGGGAGTGACCAGTATGGAATAGTCCTGGGATGTCAGAGTCAGCAGTGGGGGACCTGGGCTCTGTTGATGAACCCGACTGCCGACGGGAAAAAACTGTTAGTGTGGCGTGAGGTCTTGGTCCTGATGGACCGTCAGGTCTTGGTCCTGATGGACCTCAGCCTCCTGCCAGATGGAAGGGACTCCAACAGTTTGTGTGCAGGGTGAGAGCGGTCCGCTACAATCTTTCTTGTTCACTTCAGGGTCCTGGAAGCGAACAAGTCCTGGAGGGACGGCAGATTGCAATTGGGTTGGGAAGGGTGGTACAGAGGCGTGAGGCCCTGCTGGGCTGGTGGTCTGGGCCTGGTTGATGGCGCTGTGGGGGGTGGAGTCAGTTTTAAATCTACAGTAGAACTCGTTCAGCTCGTCTGATAGGCGGAGCTCATTCATGGAGTGGGGGGTTTAGGCTTGTAGTTGGTGATCTCTCTGAGACTTCTCCAAGCAGAGTCACTTGCTGAGAGCTGGTGTTGCAGTTTCTCAGAGTACAGTCGTTTAGCATCTCTCACCGCCTTGCTAAACCTGTATTTTGCCTGTACAAGTCCTTGTCCCCACTCCTAAATGCCTGGGCCTTTTGCAGCCGTAGCTTCCTGAGTTCCGCTGTGAACCAGGGTCTGTTGTTGTTATAACTCACCCTGGAGCTGGATGGAACACAGCTGTCCTCACAGAAGCTGATATAGGAAGTTACAGCCTCTGTGAACTCATCCAGACTGTTAGTAGCAGTCCTGAAGACATCCCAGTCTGTACGCCCGAAGATCCTCCAGAGCCTCACTGGTCCACTTCTTTAACTTCCTCATCACAGGTTTGCAGAGCTTTAATTTCTGCCTGTATGAGGGAATCAGATGTACCATGACGTGGTCAGAGTGTCACAGTGCAGCGCGAGGGACGGCGTGATAAGCCCCACTGATTGTCGTGTAACAATGATCCAAAGTGTTTTCCTCTCTGGCTGGGCATTTAATAAACTGTCTGTATTTGGTGAGTTCATGGTTGAGGTTTCCTTTAGTTATTGTCCTTGGGGACTTTAAAAAAAGAGTCCGCTCCACACACCGTATCTGCTCGGCGAGTGTCCGCTGTGCGTCCTGCACGTTGCCTTGCGGCGGCATGTAGACACCGACCAGGATGAAGGAAGCAAACTCACGGGGGGAGTTAAAGGGTTTGCAGTTGATGATAAGATATTCCAGATATCGGATAGCGATAGCGGACATTGGAGAGAAATATGCCCGGCATCGCTGTACGGAATCCACGTGTGCGGAGACGCACGAGCGCGCCGAAACGTTTCCCTCTCCTGCGGCGTTTCACTGCGTGGGTTAAGGTGAGCGCACCTTTGACGAGAATGTCCAGTAATTCCACAGAATTGAACAAAGTTGGAAGTAACTCCGCTGGAGTTGTTCCCCTGATGTTTATGAGCTCATCTCTGGTGAAAAGAGCTCCAAAAATCACAGCAGAAAACAGAGGTTATTAATGTTACTAATATTATTAAATTAAATAAATTCATCCATACTGAAAAAAACTCTCACCAAACAAACAAATAAAAGCCATGATGTTTATCCTCTTGCTTGCACTTACCTCGTCACCTGCCCTTCACAAAATTGTCTTTTTTTTTCAAGTAAATGTAATTCATCACTTCCACCTCTGGCCTGTGCGTATCAACATTTCTTGCTCGCAGTCATTCATGCAAGAAGCTTACCTGCTTCATGTTCTTAAGAGGAGACACAGTTATCCCTAGAATATACAAATACAAAGAAATACAATGTAACATAGAGAAAGTGCAGTTATGTTCTGTGTGTATTTGTCGTTGGTTATTGCAACAATTACTACACACACGCTGATGTTCAAGATCCACTCAAAACCCTCCGAAATTGTTACTATTAAATAGAATTTTACTCCTATATGCCCTTTATACTTCACATTCTTCTCCCTTGGCGAAACCTTGAGCCTTCATTAACCACAATCAGAAACCGTTTATTTGCCAGGAATGTTTACACAAACGAGGAATTGTTCTAGGTGGAAGGTGCATACATTAGACATGAGACCAGACAAACAACAATCAACAATCCAATGCAAGTGTTCCTGTAAAACAGACTTGGGCATGTTACGGCTCTCCCAGTCTGGCCCGTGGGAGGTGAATCAAAAAATATGAATGCAATACAACGGCACTGCTTTTACTTTGAAGGCGATTTATGTGCGCGCGCTTCCGGAGCCTCACCGACAGGCAGTGTTGCCGACTTGACGAAGCACGTATTGTTATGCAGTTCCTCTTCCTCAACGAGCGGCGGGTGCTGCCGCGAGCCCAAAGCTCTCATAGGTCAGTCTCACAGGAGCCTCGCGCTGCAGTCTGAGAGAGAGGAGTCTCACTCCAAGTCCAGACCGAACATTAATCGCGCAAAGCCGCCGCAGATCTGACCTGCGGTCTGATACATGATGGCAGAGCACTCAGTATCACTTCTGTATCTTTACTCTTCTCTCAAAGAGGAGAACTTTCCTCACATGAGGAGGCCTGCACAGAAGATGTTGGTTCTCTTTGGATCTACCTACATGAGAACAAACATTCTAGTGATGAAGTTCAACAGATCAGATCCTCTCACTGATACCTGTCAGCTGTTCACATCTCCACCTCATTCAACCAGACTTCATGCTCTTGTTCAAGCCAACACAGACTGGACTTTTCTCACTGAGTAAGAAAAACTGAACTGGAAAACATCAAAAGCACGTATTGGTTTTGTATAAAGTTAATCAATTGCTGGTCTTTAACAGAGGTGTCAAAAGTATTCACATTCATTACTCAAGTAGAAGTATAGATACTAGGGTTTAAAAATACTTCTGTAAAAGTTGAAGTATCAACTCAAGCTTTTTACTTCAGTAAAAGTGTAAAAGTACTGGTTTCAAAACTACTTAAAAGTATAAAAGTAAAAGTAATGTAAGGGGACACCGACACAAACACTTAAAGCTGTGGTTCTCAAACTTTTTCTGTAAATAACATAATTTTGTGACTCATCTGTGCTTTTATAAGTAACAGAATAAAGACAATTGCAATCACTTTCAAGTAAATCAGATTGCTCCATCAGACAATGTTTTGTGTAAGTTCTATCTGTGCAAAAAATAACTAATATTTAGTTACTACTAAATAGCTCATTGTGGAAAACAATAAGCTTTTAATTTTTTTTGCCAAACAAAACAGAATGAGGGTTATAAACGGGGTTGTAGATTTGATACGGCCTCTCTCAATTCATGCTCAATATTGAGCTTAGATCTGTTTTTTTATTTTGAGAAACGCAACAGCAGGAAAAGACGAGCTCACGGAGACTTCTGGCAAAACGGCAAAAAAAATCGTGTCGAGTCGCGCATGCGTAACCTGTTAACGGCGTACCGTAACCATTTACCCGAAAGTACAGCCATTTCCTCATGTATTTATTAATGACTGAGTTTTATATCCGTGTACTTTGTACTTCTGTAATATGTGAAGCCAGCAGCTCATTGTTGGTAGAAGACACGAGCACTTTGTCTGTTTCACCTGGAGCAGGAGAGCTGCTCCGGTGTGAGGAGAACTCCGGTTGCTCCTCACATGAGAGCTGCTGTTGCCATCTTCACCCTCTGTCCGCTGGTGTGTGTGCTCAGTGCTCACCTGTGTGCGCGCACGTATCTGTGCGCAACGGGGCTTTTTGTGTGTTTTTGAACGATGACAAGCCGGAATGAAAACAAACCAAAATGAAATAGTAACGAGGCTATTTTTAAAATGTAGGGAGTAGAAAGTACAGATATTTGCGTGAAAATGTAAGGAGTAGAAGTAAAAAGTCGTCTGAAAAATAAATACTCCAGTAAAGTATAGATACCCAAAATGTCTACTTAAGTAAAGTAACGAAGTATTTGTACTTCGTTACTTGACACCTCTGGTCTTTAACATACATATTTAAGGTAAGGTTTAAAGGTATCTTAAAAATAAAAATACATATTTTCATAGCCTTATTGTAACATGTATTCTTACCAGCAGCAGCTCAAAAGTAATAACATTAATATTGAGTTAATTGAATTAAGTTCAGCCTATTGGTACAGCCCTCCACAACGCTCCAATTTTTCATGTGGCCCCTTGGGAAAATAAATTGCCCATCCCTGCTGTAAGATTTGCCTAAAACGCCTATCCAGGTATACCCAAAGAAAATTGCAAACTGTACTTAACCATTTGGAGTAAATGCATCATACCTGCAAACTTGTCACCTTTCGGCGAAATTCGCCGTTTTGAAATGAAAATATGTCATCCACGTGAATCGTGTAGATCCGAAGAGTTTTTGTTTTTCGGAGGGGGGGGGGGTCAACTCGCCCAGCGTTTCTGAGATCAGAGTGAGACACGAAAAAAAAAAGAGTTGTGCTCTAAATAGAAGATATTTGTGTCGAGTCTTGGCCAATCAGCGTTAAGATGTCTACAGCGGCTTCATTTCCCTCTCACCAGTTTTTTAATAGCAAGCTAGTCAGCTTGCTATCACGTTAGCTAATGTTGTTGATAGAGACAGCGAGTGAGATTACTGGCAGCGGCGAGTCCGTGGCAGCGTGTGGCGTCAGCCAGGAGAGCGGCGAGTCAGCGGCTCTGGCGGTTCTACCTACCGACACCTGACTACATATAAGAAGAGGACAATGGAGATTTTATCCAACTTGTATTTTAATTAAAAAACAAGTGGCCGAAATGAGTTTCCTCCGTAGGGTGGCCGGGCTCCTGTTTATATTTAAGGGTTTAAGATCTACGTGTAGAAAAAAGTATATCCTCCAGTTAATTATAATCTATATAGTTATGCATATATATATATATATATATATATATATATATATATTGTATAAAGTGTGTATATATATATATATATATATATATATTAGTTAGCGGTTATAATCGCTGTCACACAGAGAGAGGTGTGCATGTTCAGGTTAACCTGGTGGAAAGATTATTCCAGTGTTCTAGACTAACAGTGACGTCTCCTCAAAGTAAAGTGTAACAGTATGACATAATATTACATACATATTATGGCATATACGTGCTATATATTATATACGTGTAATATATTTATATATGTATTATGGCATATACGTGTAATATTATGAAGTGAAATGTAGTAGTAGCAAAACAATATTCTTAGAAATCTTAAGTATATTTCTTAGAAGTATATTAAGATTTCTTAGAAATCTTAATATACTTATACTTATTTTTCAAAGAAAAGCAGTTTTTTTCAATGAAGATAACATTAAATTAATCAGAAATGACTATTCTAGGTGGAAACGTCTGTTTTTTAATGAAATATCTACATAGGTGTATAGAGGCCCATTTCCAGCAACTATCACTCCAGTGTTCTAATGGTACATTGTGTTTGCTCATCACTAGTAGCATTGTTAAACATAAAAAGTGTATATATATATATATATATAATATATTTTATATTATATCCATATTATATTATGGATCTAATCCGGCTTGCGGTTGTTATCGGTCGGTTTTACCATGAAGCTGAAGAGGAGACTGCCCAAATCAGGAGAGAAATCGAGGAAAGAAAAGCCAAGATGCGGCAGAGGAGGGCGATGTTGACATGTATTGCAGGGCTGTTGTAATATTAATATAATATGTATCTAGGTCTAATGAGCTGGTACAGGGGAGGATACAGTAACAGCAATATAACAGTTAACAGTTTTATATTTAAATGTATTAGCCTACATTCCACATACACACCTACCGTTTGTCTTCTTGGTACTCAAACATCAAGCGGTTGATGGTCAGTGTTACAGCCTCGTACAGTTAGATGCACAAACATCATTCATCATTAATGGAAGAAGTACCTGAACCTCACCTGTGTCTTATACACCATTAGTCATGAACCAGGACAGAGGAGGATAGCGGTGCTTTCAGAGGGACATTTCATTCTGGTAGACTGGATTTGGAATAATTTTTTATTACATGTATTAGTATTGCAACAATTATTATACAATGTTTAAAAAATACCTTGTTTTAGTTTTTTTAACAGGACCAAAGTCAAAAGAGATATGCCCAATTGAGAGACCATGTCCCAATCCTGGGATTATTTTATTCCGAGGCGGACCTCAGACCAGCCTGCAGGCTATCCAGGACCAGCATCAACATGCTGGTCCTGATGCTTCCCCAAGAGAAACAACATGGGTGGAGCCATGAGCTGGAGGTGCTGGTCACCGTCTACTGGCTGGCCTGTGGAGCGTCCTACACCCTGCGGACATCTTTGGAATGCCAGTGGCGACTGTTTGTAGTAGCGTCCACAACATTGTGGACGAGATGATGACCATCCTCCACAGGGTGATTAATTTCCCCAAACTGGAGGAGGTGGGGTTTGTTCGCCTTGCTGGCCATGAGGCATTCCGCTGGGCTGCCAGGGCCATGGATGGTTGCCATGTTAGAGTTATTCCTCCTGCAGAGCCACAGAAGAGAGGTTACATTAATAAAAAACTCTTCCCCTCCGTGCTGCTATAAGGCATTTGTGATGTGGACATCTATATAGGGAACACCGGCTCTGTACATGATGCTCTCATGCTCCGGCGTACCCTATGTATACATAGGGTACGCCGGAGCATGTTTGTTTGTTCATTCTTACTATAGTAAGAATGAACAAACGAACACACACACAAAATTGTTACTTTGTTGACTTTGAAATACACCTTACATTTTCTATGTAAACGCTAATTCACAGGTCAAGTGGAAGCCAGATACAACAGGCACCATGCCAGAGCCAGGAAAGTAATCGAGCGCACCTTCGGCATCCTGAAAACGCGGCGGCGTGTCATCTTCCTGAGGGCCCTGGAGATCCGACCGCAGTTTTCCCCGAACGTGATTGGTGCCTGCTGCATCCTGCACAACCTGTGTGTGGCAGCAGATGACACCCTGGAGGAGGAAGAAGGGCCAGTACCAGGCCCAGATGACGGAGAGGAGGACATGGACCAGAATGTCGAAAGGGACCTGTCTGGGAACGGTGTCCGTGCCAGGATTGCTGCCCAGCTGTCTGCTCCAGAACAACTGCCTGCGTGTCTGAGTGAACATGACTACATCTAGAGAGTAAACTTCCTCAGATGGATACTGTGGAGGTGGTGAGAGACAGGAGGATGATGACTAAGCTCTCATCCATGATAAACCACGCCTCCCACCCCATCAGGACACTCTGGCAGCGCTTCACAGCTCCTTCAGTCACCGGCTGATTCACCCCCGGTGTCTGAGGGAGAGGTACCGCAAGTCCTTTCTTCCCGCTGCTGTCAGGCTGCACACTATCCTGAGCTCTCAGTAGACCACAAACACTTTGATCACTTTTGAACTTGGACACTTCTGAACACTTTAACCATTCACCTGGTGCAATAGCCAACACGTGTAATTTCCCCACTGCGGGACTATTAAAGGATTATCTTAACCCTTCGTCCACTGAGCCCGCGGTTTCGCGTGGTGACACTTGAAACGTTTCTCTAAGTTTCTAAAATATTCACAGCACCGTGATAATACATCGTAGAAATATAATTTTACGTCTGGCGGAAAGAGAAGGCTTCCGGGTGTCTGCCCAGGCAGAGCCCAGCATAATTTTAACATCAAGCAAGCGAAAGGGCAGCAGTGTGTCATCTGACACTGGTAAAAAAAAAACGAAAATCCTTCTCTGTGATTTGTTGAATCATATGTCCGTCGCCATTTCGTGAACTAAACAACCAATGTACACTCAGGAAAATCTCAATGGACTACCCACTTGAGCATTTACACATGCTACAGTTTTCAGTCAGAGAAAATCGACATCATGACGAAAAAGAGATTCAACACGGAGGAAGCAAAACGCATGATTCTGGAGACCAGCGAGGAGGAGGACGAAATCGCGTCGTCGTCAGAGCTCAAAGGCTTTAGTTCTTCTGAGGAAGATGGGTAAGTGTAGTTACTAAACTTTGTTACGTGTCTGTAAGGCTGCATGGTGCAAACTAGTAATGTGTACACTGTGCAGGACAGCACGAGAGCCAGCCACGCGGTGCACACTGCTGTTCACGTTACTACCACAGTTATGATCTGAGTAATGTTTATACACAGTCTGCTTTGTACAATACTCTGTCCACGTTACTACCACAGTCATGATCTGAGTAATGTTTATACACAGTCTGCTTTGTACAACACTCTGCTCACGTTACTACCACAGTCATGATCTGAGTAATGTTTATACACAGTCTGCTTTGTACAACACTCTGCTCACGTTACTACCACAGTCATGATATGAGTAATGTTTATACACAGTCTGCTTTGTACAACACTCTGCTCACGTTACTACCACAGTCATGATCTGAATAATATTTACACATCGAATGCGGAGCACTCTGCTCAATCGTTACGTCATCGTTCTTTCAACTGACTAGTATTCATTTATTTTACAGAGAGGAGTACCAGCCGCCCCGACCAGCCTGGCCAGCAAAGAGGCAGCGCGTTGACCGACGACTAAAGACACCATCGCCGGCAAACAGGGCGCGTGCTGCCCAGCGACTGCTTTCACCTCAGGCCAGATCAAGAAAGACAGCAGCACGTGCACCACCTGCACCTACGCTGTCCTGGAGGACGGATGAAGACCCGGACACTGCTCCCCCCGTCATCAAGTTCCAGCCAGCCCGGACACCAGGTCCACACCGGCACCTGCAGGTCATGGTCCTGTGCCCGTCTCTGCTGCTGTTGCAGCCTGCCCCAAAACAAGGTCAATGGCGGGTCGCAGGGTTTGCGAGCTTTGCAGCATGAAGAAAGTGCGAAAAGACACGGCATGGAAGTGCGAGGCGTGTAACGTTCCCCTCTGCCTGCAGCTGAACAGAAACTGTTTCCGGGAATGGCATGCCATGGCATGAGGATATGCCATTGATGTCACGGGAGACTCGGAGAGAGGACCCAAATGCAGATGCGGGAAAAATAACGTAGCTTTATTCCTTGCAGAACAGGCAGGAAACAAAACAGGACTCTCCAAAAACACCAAACGGAACAAAAAGCAGGAACAGGGGCACACACAAGATATCACACAGTACGACCAGACAAGGGAACAGAAGACACACAGGGCTTAACCCTTCGTCCACTGAGCCCGCGGTTTCGCGTGGTGACACTTGAAACTTTTCTCTAAGTTTCTAAAATATTCACAGCACCCCGATAATACATCGCAAAAATATAATTTTACGTCTGGCGGAAAGAGACGGCTTCCTGCTTCCGGGTGCCTGCCCAGGCAGAGCCCAGCATAATTTTAACATCATCAAGCAAGCGAAAGGGCAGCAGTGTGTCATCTGACGCTGGTAAAAAAAAAAAAAAAATCCTTCTCTGTGATTAGTTGAGTCATATGTCCGTCGCCATTTCGTGAACTAAACAACCAATGTACACTCAGGAAAATCTCAAAAGGACTACCCACTTGTACAGCATGTACACACTACAGTTTACAATCAACATCATGACGACAAAGAGATTCAACACGGAGGAAGCAAAACGCATGATTCTGGAGAGCAGCGAGGAGGACGACGCGTCGTCGTCAGAGCTCGAAGGCTTTAGTTCTTCTGAGGAAGATGGGTAAGTGTAGTTACTAAACTTTGTTACGTGTCTGTAAGGCTGCATGGTGCAAACTAGTAATGTGTACAAACTAGTAATGTGTACAAACTAGTAATGTGTACACTGTGTAGGAGAGCACGAGAGCCAGCCACGCGGTGCACACTGCTTCTCACGTTACTACGTCATGATCTGAGTAATGTTTACACACAATCTGCTTTGTACAATACTCTGTTCACGTTACTACCACTAATATTTATACATCCAATGCGGAGCATTATGCTGAAATTACTACCACAGTCATGATCTGAATAATATTTGCACATCCAATGCGGAGCATTCTGCTCAATCGTTACGTCATCTTTCTTTCAACTGACTAGTATTGATTTATTTTACAGAGAGGAGCACCATCCGCCCCGACCAGCCTGGCCAGCAAAGAGGCAGCGTGTTGGACGGCAACTACCACGACCAGCAAAGAGGCAGCGCGTTGACCGACGACTAAAAACACCATCTCCAGCAAACAGGGCGCGTGCTGCCCGGCGCCTGCTTTCACCTCAGGCCAGATCAAGAAAGACAGCAGCACGTGCACCACCTGCACCTACGCTGTCCTGGAGGACGGATGAAGACCCGGACACTGCTCCCCCCGTCATCAAGTTCCAGCCCGGACACCAGGTCCACATGTCAGTGCCACAGCAACACCCATTGAACTCTTCAAACTGTTCTTCCAACTAAGTCCACGGCGGGTCGCAGGGTTTGCGAGCTTTGCAGCATGAAGAAAGTGAGAAAAGACACGGCGTGGAAGTGCGAGGCGTGTAACGTTCCCCTCTGCCTGCAGCTGAACAGAAACTGTTTCCATGACTGGTATGCCATGGCATGAGGATATGCCATTGAAGCATATATACTTGTATATTGTAAATGGTCTAGTCTTTGTTCTGTTTTATATTTCTGAATATATATTCTGTACATATTTTTTTTTTTTTTTATAATACATATTTTTATTTAAAAAAAAAAAAAATTGTTGTGATGGTCATTTTTCATTTGCACACACTCCCTGAAGCTTTATCTGCACTATGAAGTCATTTCTCAGTCCCATTTTTATCATTTTGGTGAAAGCTGTGAAAGACCATATTTCTACTCAAAAAACGATAATAAAAACTTTAGTTTTAGACATTTATTTACATGTATCTAACATTTTATTCATATATTTCACTGCTTTTGTGAACCTAAAACCTTTGGTAAACCAATTGCCATCACCTAAACAGAGTCACCACCTGAGTAAAGTTAGGTTTTTTCAAGCGATATGAAGAATTTCCAAAAATCGAGATTCCATTTTTCAGCTTTAGTGTCATATTATAAAGTTTTTTTCTTTACACTTTTGCCTTACGACAATGGTGCCTCATTATATAGATAGCTGAGATTGTTCTGCAATTTATGATGTAAAACATGGGTATATATCTTATATGCAAGTGCCTTAAAAGGTGAATCTAAGAAAATTATGTCAAATCGAGAAAATCGACTGAAAATGACCTCCAGTGTGCAGTGAGTTAAGTACAAGGGGAAGGTGTGGGTGATTAGACACAGGAGGAAACAATCAGACAATCAACAGACAGTAAGGGGAACAGGACACACGAGACAGGAATTCAGAATAAAACACAGAAAAAAAAAAAACCTGTGACAATTGAAGCAAAGCAAGCCATACTTGTATATTGTAAATAGTCTGACTAGTTTTTGTTCTGTTTTATATTTCTCAATATATATTCTGTAATTTAAAAAAATATATAATACATATTTTATTTTATTTTTAAAAGTGTGATGGTAATTTTTCATTTGCACACACATCATGAAGCTTTATCTGCACTATGAAGTCATTTCTCAGTCCCATTTTTATCATTTTGGTGAAAGGTGTGAAAGACCATATTTCTACTCAAAAAACGATAATAAAAAATTTAGTTTTAGACATTTATTTACATGTATCTAACATTTTATTCATATATTTCACTGCTTTTGTGAACCTAAAACCTTTGGTAAACCAATTGCCATCACCTAAACAGAGTCACCACCTGAGTAAAGTTAGGTTTTTTCAAGCGATATGAAGAATTTCCAAAAATCGAGATTCCATTTTTCAGCTTTAGTGTCATATTATAAAGTTTTTCTCTTTACACTTTTGCCTTATGACAATGGTGCCTCATTATATAGATAGCTGAGATTGTTCTGCAATTTATGATGTAAAACATGGGTAATATGCAAGTGCCTTAAAAGGTGAATCTAAGAAAATTATGTCAAATCGAGAAAATCGACTGAAAATGACCTCCAGTGTCCAGTGAGTTAATAAAGGATTATTTTATTTTATCTTATCTTGTGTTCACGACAGTCTGTGTATATATGTTTTTACGGCCCTTTCTCTTTCCTCTTGTCTTCTCACAGCCTCTCTGTCCCTCTCCTCTTCCCTGTCTGCCTGCTCTTTGAAAAACTCCAGAAGAGCCTCTCTGCTCCAGAAGAGCCTCTCTGCACACCATTAGTGTTGCAGCACTAATGGTGTGCTGCCCCTGGAGTACAGCATCCATGACAGTGTACCACTGCCAGGTGGCAGTAGTCGCACTACCAGCCTCTACCCCTTTGCCTGTGGGTGGGTCCCTAAGCTCCTGAAAGTAGGGTATTACTTACTACACTGTGAAACTGAGGGAATGTATTCACAGTCCCAAATAACACTCACTGCATCTGTGTTGTTATCTGCGTTACATGTCATTACTGGCCTGGCAAACTAAAACCAAGTGGTTTCTATACGTGTAGTCATCATAGTGAGGCTCTCTCTATATAACACAAATCAGAGGTTACCTTGTATTTGTCCTTGAGGTTGTTCCACTTCTTTTTGGCCTGTTTGGCAGTTACTGCCAGGCCAGAAGTGGTAACAAAGTCCCTGGGCAAAAACAAACAAACATCAAACCACAGTGACACGTTGCCACTTCAATAAGATATGAATTATTTCAGATGGAGACTGCACAAGGCTCCAACACTTATCGATCCATACACATCATGATAAAAACACTCAAAATCAATACTCACTCCCATCCAGTCTTGCTGGAGTTTCTTCTGCCTGTGAAAAGGCTCTCATTTTCCCGCACGCCATTCAATGAGGGCACGGGTTTCCTCAGTTGTCCCCTAATTAAGAGAATGCTTAAATGTTAGTTATAATGTACAATGATAACTAGTATAACAAGCCTGAACAATATGGATTAAGACAAGCAAACACACTTCTGTCAAAAGTAAAAAGACATCACTGTAGTTCAACGTTAAAGTTAAATTCAAATCTTAAGTTATAAATCTTAACGTTTCCCTCAGTCAAACTGATTTAACGTTACTGTGAACTAATAATAAACAAATAAAGATTGCCCGTTAGATCCTCAAAACCGATTTATATCTCATGTTTAACCGCTACGGAGAAATCGGAGCCAGCGGATCAAGTCCCGCCGAGAGCAGCAGAGTGCTGACCGCGAGCGGGCTATCTTTTTAAGTAGGCTGATTCTTGACAAACCAACCACAGATTTGATGCTTAAACAACTAACTTCTCACAATTATATTTTGTGACTCAACAACAGTAGTATTTAGAAATGTTCCCCGTTTCAGGTGCGAAATGCATTCTAGGATATTTGGCTGTCCCAAGTACGCACAAGTGTCCTCCAATGCATCCCCGATAAAAAGGGTACTTTTTATCGAGTTCTTGTGAACTCGTGAAACGTCATCAGTTGCAGCCCAAGAACAGTACTTGGGCTGCAACTGATGACGTTTCACGAGTTCACAAGAACACAAGTACAGAGAAGAACGCATATTGAGAAACAGCTAATGATTCCATTTGTCATCACTGTCCGTTGTTTGCGATGTACTATCGGTTGCCCACGTGACATGAGCGCCTCTGCTGGGCCCTTGCAGACTTGAGTGGTGCACGCAAGTTATAGCTATTTTATAATGCAATTGTTTTTCACAAATACACTACATGTATTATAATAATTGTTCCCTATTAGCTTATTTTCTCATTGCTCAGCTCCTGTGTTGCTCAGGCAGCAGACTCTGCAGAGCCTGCGCCCTGCTTGTCGCAGGCATTCGGCTGAAGGCTGAGCAACAGAGCGCATGCGCGGCTGCTTGTTAAGCTTCTGCTCACAATCACATTGGAATCGGGGGGGGCGTTAAACTATATGACGATGCCTGCTAGCTGGCACGCCAGTAGACGCCGTTAATGCACCTTTTGTTGGATAAATCTGCATTAAAAAAAGTCAGCTCGTCAGCTGTTATAGCAGGCGTAAGGTGCACAACCCACGGCCCGCCACTGTTTCCGTGTCACGAGACTTCCAGATCTGTCTACCTGAATAAACGGCTGGTTGGAGCTAATGAAAAATCAAGTGTGCCTGACTGAAAAATACACCACGCAAGGAAGAGAGAGCACACAACTGCTACAATGGTGCCGTGACCCGTTCTTCTCCGCCGTGGGATTTCTGCCGTTTCGTGGTGGTGGTGCAACTTCATCACGCTGCTGAGCGTATTAAAGCCTCCTTTTTCCATGGGTACCGTGAGTCGCCAACCTGCCGCGGTTTACTGGGTATTGACTGTATTTTATGTATTTTGGACTGAAAAGAAAAAGGGACATTACAACAATGTGTTGAATTTACAGGTTGTCCTTACAGCTAGTCAAAAAAACAAAACAATTGTGAATGTCTTTTCTTTTCCCCTATGAAAGATATTTTTTTTTTTTCTCGGGTCGTTTTTTTTCCTGGAAATGTTTTGCAGTTTTCAAATTTTAAAGTGATAATTCATTTTGTCTTTGTGCCGAGTATATCTATTTTATTTGATCTTATTCCCCTTTCTCGACTTACACATTCTTGGGTTTTGAGTTTCATGCTGTTCACTGACAATAGATTTACCTGGTATTGGCAGGGGTCGGGGTTTCAGTGTTGCCAACTCCTCAGCAAGAGAAATCGCTATTGGCTGTCCTAAAAGTCGCTAGAAGTCGCTAAATGACGTCATCGCCAATTTGCATAATTGTAATGGAAGCTGTAGGAGACTGGAATATAGTCATATAGCAATTGTTTTACAGCTTGCTTTTGGGTGGAACTGTTATAAGGCTGCTTTGCCTTTTGAGTATGTTTTTTATTTGTCATGTGTTTATTTCTATCACAAAGTTTGACAGAAATCTGCTTCAGAATACAGGCAGTATGGCCGTGTATCATCTCCAATAAATGGCTTCAGCCAGCCTTTGAATTCAGGGTTTGATTCCCACTCAATTGCATGTGGTATTTTTGAGCGTACAGTTAGACTGACACATGATGACTAGATGTTTAGCTGATGTCACAGAGAGGCACACACAGTGGGCGAGGTGACTGAGGTGATTTATTTTAGTGTGACAGTGAAGAAACATTTACATCCCGCTCTGTAAGCCAGGGCGGGATCAGCGGCGGCTTTGCGCATGCGCGATTTAAGTTTAGTCTGGACGCGGAGACGTGTGTCTCTCTCTCCTCTCTGCTGGTGCTGCTGCGCGACTCGCTCGGCTCCTGTGAGGCCGCCTGTGAGTGCTTTGGGATGGCGGAGGGGGCGGGGCTCACGGCAGCACCCGCTGCTTGAGGACAGTAACTGCAGAACGATACGTGCGGTGCTTCACGTCAGTCTCCAAGACCAGAAAGTCTCTAGATTTGTCGCTAGTCGCTTTTGACAAAAAAAGTCTCCAAGAGGGTTTTGAAAGTTGCCAGATATAGCGAGAAAGTCACCAAGTTGGCAACACTGCGGGGTTTGTGGTTTAGCTCATCATTACCAACCGTGGGTGGGCTTAGGGAGGGAAGGCCTGTAACATCTACCACATATCATGTTATTGTGAATCAGAGTAAAGGTGATGATACATTTGCTGCTACTAATGTCAGATCAAGTGAACAGTCTACTACTTATGTGGGTCAGGATGTAGGGAATGTCCCAGTGGATGTTCTCAGTGACTTAGTGAAGCAGATAGGGACCAGTATTGGAGAGAATATTGTCTCATGTCGTAAGTCAATTTAAGCTAATGATGTCAGTGTGGCTCATTTTGCCAGTGCTGATCTCTCCAGGGTTAACCTAACCGTGAGCCACCCCAGTTATGAGCCACACCCTTTCAGGGGGGACAGCACTGACAGAATTTCCAGTTCCAGGTACCGGGACTGGGATGTCTTATGTGTACAGATTGTAAAGCCTTTCGAGGCAAATTATTAATTTGTGATTTTGGGCTATACAAAATAAACTGAATTGAATTCTAGTGCAGCTTTTTTTAAGGTGCGCTTTTATCCAATCAGATTTCACCTCTATGTCTCTATGGAAGAAGAGCTGACCAAGGCCTTCTAGGTAGCCTTTGCAGATTAAAGTACATGGGGACGTTGTGTTTGATTGTCATAGCCTTCAACCAATCAGATCTTTAGTTTGACATGACGTGCCAGGGCCACCACGCTGGCCTGGAAGTACATCTCAGCATTAATGCGCTGTGATTGGTCAGTGGGCCAGTGTGGCTTTTGTCAACAGAAAGCTAGCTAGCAGAACTCAGTAGAATAGTTCAGGTTGAAACATAAGAGAAGTTATAAAAAAAAATTGTGTTTTGCTTGGTGTAGTTTTTTCAACAGGAGGAGAAACGAACTTGGTGGCGGATTTACTGACAATGCCTTTCTTACGGAGGGTTCTTTGTTAACAAAGAGAGGTGGCTGGACTTTGTCTTTAAGTGAACAGCATTTGGTGAGTGAACTGCTTTTTGCATTTTTACATCTGCAGTAGTGTTGTGTTAATGTATCTATGGTGTTTTATTATATAGTTAACATCGTTTCTTCTGATTCAGTGATCGACAATTTCCCCTTTTGAAGCAGACGGGCACGAGCAATTATCCTGATGACTGACGTCATTAATTATTTACGTCGGTATGTTTTTCTGATTGTGACATCATAAAATAACCCACAATATGATTATGGTTTCTCTTCATGTTGTTGAAAGTGTTTCCTCTCTCCAGCTCTCTCTGATTTTAATTAAATACATAATAAAAGTTATTGAGGGAAACAACAGACCAAATCTTTTTATAAATGAAGAAAGTTGTTTGTGGTCCTTTTGTTGTTCAGACCTAAAATTAACATATTTTAACCAGATGGTGAATAAGAAAACAGATCTAAGACATAACTTGAGATTAATCTGTGATCGTCTTCACTCTGGTATGAAACTCCAGCGATCAGTCCGCTCAGCTGCAGCGTCCAATCAAATAAATGATGAACAGCGTTCCAGCGTTAAAACACTTCCTGGAAGCCTGCTCTCGTGGCTCCTCGATCATGACTCCTCCTCGATCCTCATAGCAGAATAAGAGCTTTGGGACGGCCGTCAATAATGCATTGTGTCATTACCATGGCGAAAGCAGTAGGGTTGGAGGAGACACTATTGAATCTTGAGGAGAGGAGAATGAGAGATAATGTGAAAACCTTCGACTAACAGTAAGCAGAATGGTGAGGCAATTTAACTCCTTTACTACAGGTAATATATGTACGAGTTGTCCATTAGAATTGATTTCTGTTTATTTCTGTTATTATAAAAAAAAAATCCGCTCCAGTTGTGGCTGTGCAAACAAATGGAGCGGGGAAAAAAAGTATATAAATGAATTACAAATAAACATAAAGTCAATAAAGAGTTGAAGATGTTGAAGAAGCAGCTGGGATGATGGTTATGAGCTGCAATTAATTATTTCATTCTACAAATTTGTTTATTTTTGTTGATGGGTCATCTTGTGGGAGATGTTTATATTATATATATTTCAGAATTTCTTGAGGCTTGCTTTAGAGGCATTTTTTAGGTTAGCTTGGACCAGCATGTACCTTCATTGATTTGCACTTTTCCACTAGACGTTTGCACTATTTAATTCTAATGTTTTTTTGTATGAATGTTTAAAAAAAAAAAGTATATCTTTCTGTAGTTTTTACCATGCTTTAGGTGTTGGTGGTGATGGGGAGGGAAATAAATTGTACGCATCAGTTTAAGACTTGTTGCATCTTTCGGCGGTTACAGGTGGTATGAGAATATATCCTGATGTCAAATGAAGAGGTAAGCATGAGCTTTAGTCCAGGCAATCCAGCCAATTTAACCATCCAAACTGGAAAAACATGCAACAAAGTTTATTTTGGCACTAAAAGTCCTAAGAAATTACTGTTGCAGAAATAGGTTAAATATGCAAAAATCCAAGATGGCCACCATAAATATATAATGGCCCAATCTCAATCTCCACCCTTACGGACTCACGGACTTTGAGGCGCGCTCCTGCAAAGTCCTTGAGGGTTTAGGGGTGTCCCACTGTCACATCGTAGAGTGCTTGAGTCTCTGGCAGACATTTTGAGCCCTTTATGAACCCTTTCCGTAAATCAGCATTAGATGCTGACTTTGCCTAAGGGAATTAGTCAAGTTAATAGCAACGTGACGTTAAACACGCAGTTCCCAATGGACGCATTAAGACGTAAAAAAAAAAAAAGAAGAAGGTAAACAAAGAGGCACGTGTAGTGTAAAATACATTTACACTACAACATTACGGATTAAAGATGGAACATGAAAACACATGAAATCAGAGAAATGCAAGCAGAATATATATATTTATTTACATTCATCAAACATTTTGTTTTGACAAAAACGAGTAAATAGATCATTTAAAATGACTTCTCACCTCGTGAGGAAGACGTTCAAATCAGTGAATAAAAAGTATAAAATAAATACACAATTGTACACAATATTCTTTTATGTAGTCACGTGATATGTTGCAGTAAAGTGCTGTCTCATTCATATTTACACCATCAAGCCCTCACAGCCTCTCACACTCAACCACTTAGCAGCTGACGTCAGTAAATCCCTGAGGGTTCAGGGTTTGAGGGTTTAGGGTGGAGATTGAGATTGGGCCAATGTTTCATATCTCCACTATCAGAAGAGACATTTTAATGATTTAAAATGCTATTATACGGCTTTTGGACATAAGGAATCATTTCAAATAGGTTACAACTTGATTGGATTATTTTTGACCAGGACCTATCCTTTGGCTCCCACGTGAAACAGATCTCAAGGACTGCCTTTTTTCAACTACGGAACATCTCAAAGATCCGGCACATCCTGTCTCAAAATGATGCAGAAACATTGATCCACGCATTTGTTACTTCAAGACTGGATTACTGTAACTCCGTATTATCAGGCTGCTCCGGTAAGTCTCTCCAGTTGATCCAGAATGCTGCAGCTCGTGTACTAATGAGGACGCGGAAGAGAGATCACATTACTCCTGTACTAGCTGCTCTCCACTGGCTTCCTGTAAGATTGAGAATCATATTTAAAATCCTTCTCCTCACCTATAAAGCCTTAACGGGTGATGCACCATCATATCTTAAAGAGCTTATAGTGCCATATTACCCCACTAGAGCGTTACGCTCACTGAATGCAGGGTTACTTGTGGTTCCCAGAGTCTTAAAAGTAGGTTGGGGGCTAGAGCTTTCAGTTATCGGGCTCCTCTTCTGTGGAATCAGCTTCCACTTTCAGTCCGGGGGGCAGGCACGGTCACCTTATTTAAGAGTAGACTTAAGACTTTCTCTTTGATAGCGCTTATAGTTAGGGCTGTTTCAGGCTTATAGTTAGGGCTGGCTCAGGTTTGCCCTGGTCCAGCCCCTAGATATGCTGCTATAGGCCTAGACTGCTGGGGGACATCTTATGATACACTGAGCTCCTCTTCTCTTCCTCTTTCGCTCCTCCTCTCCTCTTCTCCTCTTCTTTCTCTCCTTCTGGATAAACTATTGTCTCTTCAATGCACATTACTAACTCTACTTTCTTTTTCCATGGATTCATGGCTGCCTGGAACCGGTCCTGCCCCCTGCCATGGATTCATGGTTGCCTGGAACCAGTCCTGCCTGCTTCCATGGCCCTGCTGATGGGCCCTGCTGATGGAACCGGCCTGGAACCGGTCCTGCCTGCTGCCATGGCCCTGCCGATGGAACTGGCCTGGAACCGGTCCTGCCTGCAGCCATGGCCCTGCTGATGGAACCGGCCTGGAACCGGTCCTGCCTGCTGCCATGGCCCTGCTGATGCCCCCCCCCCTCCTCTCTACCTCTTTCTGCTTCATGGATCGTGGATTATCTGGATCATGGACCATGCCTACTAATTATATGAATAATTTCTGTCATATTCATGTAATGTGCTGTAACTCCGTTACGTTATTCATTCTGGCCACATGACATCTATTGCTTCTGTCCATCCGGGGAGAGGGATCCTCCTCTGTTGCTCTCCCTCAGGTTTCTTCCCCTTTTTTTCACTGTGAAAGGGATTTTACTATCTTTATTAGGGGAGTTTTTCGTGATCCGATGTGAGGTCCCGGGACAGGCAAACTTGTATTTGTGATGTTGGGCTATATAAAATAAACTGAATTGAATTGGATACAATAATCATGGGGAGAAATCCAATATGGCCACCTAAAATCCATTTCTTATCATATATTTGCACTGATATATGACATATTTCATTGAATGAAATTGTATACTAATATAATCAAGGTAGGTAAGTATTTTCAAGTTCATTCACTACATCGAACTTTAGTAACACACTCATCAACATAAATTCTACACATCACATAAAGAGTATAACAGAAAGGTGACACAACATAATACTATTGTCAATACAGTGATTGATCATTGTAGTTGATACACTGTTGGACTGGGTCCAACTCAACCGTTGTCATAACATTTTTCACATTTCACCTCTGTTTCTCTATGGAATCGAGAGGGGGTTAAACTATATGGCGAGGCCTTCCATTATGGCACTGTGTTTCGGCACAGGGCCCAGCATAACCATTATTGTGCGCTGTGATTGGTCAGTGGCGCAGCGGCAGTAGGTGGCGGTAATGCACCTTTTGTTGGATTCCATCCGTCCTGTTATTGACGCGCCTAATGCGCAACCAGAAAGTCGAATATGTTCGAATATATGTGTTTTTTTTTAAGGGAATATTCGAACGTCATTTTTGAGCAATTTTGACAGCCCTATGACACATGAGCTTCATCCATCCATCCATCTGAAGAAATGCTCAAAAATCCTGGGAGGTGGTGCGAGAAATAATATCCAGAGTCCAAAAAGAGTTAAACTAATAATTATTTTATAAAAGAAAGATAGACAGACAGCTTATGCTTTGATCGAGCTCTTTTGCTCCACAGCGAACTCCACGGGCACGCAGGTCCGATTCGCTCGCTAGTAGCCGGAAAAGAGGACGTTTTCTCTTCATGCAGTTAATTTCTATCTCCCAGTCATGGAGCCTAGAGCCCTTCCTATTCATTAAAGTCCCGTTTTCACACCTCTGGTTGCCGCTTTACTCGTTCATTGGCCCGCAGCTAAAGTGACAGAGACAGCCCTCTTCTTCTTCTTACCGGTAAAGTCTCAAAAGTCAACGTTCAACTCCGCCAACCTCAGGCGAACAAGAGAACTACAATTCCTTAAAGCGGCAGTACATGCATCATGCCGCATGCAATCTCCTAACATTCATTCACACATTAATCATTTTACAGTAAATAAAAGTGACCTTCATATGCATAAAATTACAAATCCTTCATAATAATATCCCTTATTAATTATCATATTTCATGCATTGTAATTGAAGGTTTTTTTTAGAGTTTAGTTAGTCAAATTTGGACTTGTACAGTGTGAGGTATATTGTGTACATTACAAATGTATGAAATACAATTAATAAGGGATATTATGAAGAATGTGTAATTGTATGAATATGAGGGTCACTGTGTTTTTTATCACTGTATAATGATTCAGATGTGGAAGGATTTTAAAATAGATTTGAAACAAGAAGAATTATATAGTATTGCTGAGGGTCACATGGACTGTACTGAGAGTGCAGAGGTCATTTACACACAGACCGTGGTTGGGGGTTTTACAGGGGAGCATTTGGTTTTAACCCTCTGAGGTCGGCGCCGGCGTCGAAGCGTTAAACCAGGTGTCAAAATGTTTAATAAAATTATAATCATCACAATAATACGTCACATAAATATGGTTAAAAATCTGGCGGATAGATATGGTTTCCACTTCCGCGTCTGAGCATCTAAACATGGACATGTATGAGGCGTGCAAAGCTTCCCTGTGAGTCAGAAGGTGCCAAGCAAAGAGTCCTGAGCAGAGCTATATTGGAGGGGACTGACGGCGCAGCTTCAGAGCCTGAAGGATTCACTAACAGGAGCTAGACGGAGCTAACGGGCCAGATAGCTGGCCACAGCGTTTCTGTGAGACTGAACGGTGAGTAATCAATTCTTGAATCTATCACGTTAACTTGTTACAGTGAACATAGTACGACCAGTAGTGTTGGACCTCCATTATATGTTTGTAAGACAGTAAATAACGTGTGTGTTGACGAGAGCTACGAGCGGTTAGCACGTCAGTACACAGGGCCGTGTTGGCTGTTATCTTCCGTATATATGACTAAACGGGGCATAATCAACTGTTGTCTCTATCACCGTTAACTTTCTTACAGTGAACATAGTACGACCAGTAGTGTTGGACCTCCATTATATGTTTGTAAGACAGTAAATAACGTGTGTGTTGACGAGAGCTACGAGCGGTTAGCACGTCAGTAAATAGTTCCGTGTTGGCTGTTCCCTTCCGTGTCTATGACTGAACGGTGCATAATCAACTGTTGTCTCTATCACGTTAACTTTCTTACAGTGAACTCATACTGACTGTATTAATGTATTTTACAGAGTGGATTCAGAGCTGTGAGGGTCCAGAGGGCAACATGTAGCATTGCTGCAGCAGCCTCCCTGTCCGTCTGCCTGCCTGAACACATCACCTAGCAGGCCGCAAAGCCAGCCACAGCTCATCATCCCCACCGTATAATAATACATTTTTTTAGACATTAAATTACATGTGTCTACCATTTTATTCATATATTCCACTGCTTTTGTGAACCTAAGACCTTTTGGTAAACCAATTTCCATCACCAAAACCGATATCCCACCGGAGTAAAGTTATGTTTTCACAACAAATATGAGACATTTCCGAAATCAAGATTCAATTTTTCAGCTTTAGTCATATTTTCATATTTACACTTGTGCCTTTGGGACAATGGTGCCTCATTATATAGATAGCTGAGATTGTTCTGTATTTTTTGATATACAACACATGATTTTGTATCATATGCTAGTGACTTTAAAAAGGGGAATTTAAAAAGTATGTAAAATCAAGAAAAATCAAGAAATTGACCACCAGACCTCCAAGTGTTAAGAACAAAGGGGACTGGACCACCTGTGGTCTGGGGATCTCCCTACTGTTCTTATCAGGCACAGTGGGGGGATTCAATTTGCATTTCAACCAGCAGAGGTGAAGGGTTTCTGGGGGAGGATGAATGTAGCTGTAGTAAGATTCTCATCAGCTGTAACAGATAGAACTGAATAACAATTCCTTAGGTAAAATATGTTGTTAGTAAACACAGGAGGGCGGAGTGAGGACTTCAGGTACCGGAAAACAGGAATGTTATGGAGCCATCTTCAAAACCTGCGCCAAAGAGAGACTCCGCCCCTGTGGGACTTTTAGCCAATCGCATGCCGTAGAACTAACCAATGAGTGGCCTTAAGCTCTGTGAATGAGACCTATAACTAACACATGCGAAAGAAGAGCGGCCCTTTTAAATCCCAACGTGACTGGACAAGACCTGCGGTCTGGAGTTCGTTGAGGAAGGAGGGGCCCTGATCGGGGTTGCATAGGCTGTTCTGTCATCTTCCTTTTATTAAATAATTATTAGGTTAACTCTTTTGGACTCCGGACATTATTCCTCACACCACCTCCCAGGATTTGAACTTTTATTTCTTCATAATGTACACATAAACAATTTCTTTTTACATTGTATAAGTCCAAATTTGACTAACTAAACTCTAAAAAACCCTACACATCCATTATCAGCCGCTTATCCGGGTCGCAGTGGCAGCAGGTTCAGCAGGCCGACCCAGGCTTCCCTCTCACCCGCAACACTTTCCAGCTCATCCTGGGGGATCCCGAGGCGTTCCAAGGCCAGCCGGGAGATATAATCCCTCCAGCGTGTCCTCGGTCTTCCCCGGGGCCTCCCACCAGTTGGACGTGCCTGGAAAACCTCTAATGGGAGGCGTCCAGGAGGCATCCTGATTAGATGCCCGAATCACCTCAGCTGACTCCTTTCGACACGAAGGAGCAGCGGCTCAACTCCAAGCACCCTCCTTATGTTCAAGCTCCTTACCCTATCTCTAAGGCTGAGCCCGGCCACCCTACGGAGGAAGCTCATTTCGGCCGCTTGTATCTGAGACATGAGCTTCATGTGTTTACACAAAACAAATAATAACTGGTAGCTGTGGCGTCATAATGAGGTGATTAGGTTCTTCAGCTTGTAGAGACGGCACTGATGCGCAGGTAGAAAATCCATGACCCGCCACTGCAAGGGACCCACAGACCGATACCGGGCGAAATGAGCATACTTATAAACGCACTGTTACAACTCCTTCATAGTGTTATATTGCTTTTTGGAGAATTATGATCATAAGTTCATAGTAGATGCAAAAGTATACTTATGTACAATATATTATGTTGAACATTGTTGCTCCTAGGTGGATCACAGCCAACCCAATCCTTTTCAACACAACTTGTCCTTGGTGGCCACAGCACTTAAAAGAATAAACTTAATAATTCTCAAAATTCTGACCCTTTGCTTTTTTATTTACACCATTTACTTGTACTTTCAATACTTAAGTACATTTTATATCAGAACAATACTCAAGTACGGGTACTTTGTACACCACTGGACGTACGCTACATGATACCCTTCCTCGAATTTCTGATGGACATCGGGGTGTGTTTCGGGCAGCATGGTCATCGTTTGCAGATATACATATGCAGACTTCGCATATAATTTGTGCCCAGCTGCTGCAAAGTAGGGTAACATTTCACATACTGACTGAAGATGCAATCTCCAGTTTCCCGTTCGCTCTGCTTTGAGAAACTTTTGCAGGATATCCACCATCTCCAGGTACCGTAACCATAAGGTTGCTGTCATCGTTTCCTTCTTCCCATTCACTTTACTTTGGAGTCGCACTAATGCTTCTGATGAACACACCTCTTCCACAGAATGTACACAATGTTGTGATTAATATTTCAGTAGAGATATGAGACATTATAGATTTATGGCGGCCATCTTGGATGTTTGCATATTTAACCTATTTCCGCAGCAGTTATTTCTTAGGACTTTTAGTATGTTATTCAGGACACTTCATAGAAGACCTCTGTGCCCAGATAAATTATGTTGCTTTTTTTTTCCATTTCAAAAGTTAGTTTGCCTGGACTACTTTAAGAACGAGGAATATGTACCAATATGTTTTGAAGCAATGGTTTGTTGAACACATGGCAGCCTTGAGAAACAAAGGACTTCCCATTCATAGAGCTCATTTTGTTTACTTTATGTAAAAAAATTGGTTCTGCCCTGTTGACTGACAGAGACGTCCTTCTTTAACCCCGTTGTAACAGGCCATAGTATACCCCCAGTCTGGACTAAAGGGGCCTAGGCTAGATTATACCCCCATGATATCAGTAGTGTTGAGTGATATACACAAGAATTACTTAATTTTTCAACATTTTATTGGGGGTTCAGCTTTGTTAGGTAAGTTAAGTGAGAAAGCTAACCGACTTGAATCTTAAAACATAGATTTGTATTACTTCAACCAGAAAATATTAGACTTCCACAAAGATCAAAGATTACTACGTCCTGAAACTTCAACTTCTAAGACTATCAAATCCTTGCTACTATATAAATGTTCAAAGTTAAACACTGATAACAACATCAAAACATCCACAGAGATCAAAGATTACTACTACACTTAGTGTTCAGTGTTACACATTAAAATAAAAGCACATACCCAAAACATAATGTAATTGTAACAATGTAATAAAAGTCATAACATCCTGAAACTTCAACTTCTAAGACTAGCAAGTCCTTGCTACAATATAAATGTACAAAGTTAAACACTGATAACATTGAAGCTAAGGTACATTTTCTAACTCCTGGGCCTGCTTATTTAGTTATTAAGCATTTTGGTGGACAAACGTTGTTATTATTACTCAAATTTCAACTTCATGACAACGAAAATGACGCAAATTGTGGTACAGGTGAACATGGCTATGTTTAGCTAAAAAATAGCCTGATGACAGTTTTGACTGAATAGCAATAACGAACATCACACCCCTTCACTGGCTAGCTAACGTTAGCTAACTATCAAGATTACCTGACATTATGATCCCTTATAGAAAGGACCAGCCCTGCCTGGAGGGGTAAAAGTCTGGCCAAGGCTATTTTACACCCACGGGTATAGTTTGGCCTAGGACATTTTATTCCCGGGGTATACTCTGGCCTGGGTGTAAATGTTTCACCAGCAACTGTCTGAAATGGTTCTGGAACTTTTCCCCAACAAATGTATAGAAGATGGGACTGATGCAAAAGTAAGTGTAGGCCATTACACGAGTGACTTCAAGAACATAACCTGTTCTCTCCCTTTCGTCATGGGTAGTGGCTTCATCATGCATCAGCATTGCAATGTTGTATGGGGTGCAGCAAATAACAAATAGCAGTACAATGACAAATATTAACCTGACTGTCTTGAACTTGGCATTTATCTTGGATGACATGACAGTGATAGCAATACGAACATAGCAGTAGATGATAACAACAAGAGGAAAGATCAAGAAAAGGATAAGCTGCAGGTAAAATCCAAAGTTTCTCAGCAGCTTCACATCAATAACATCGTTGTCATGACTAGGATACTCCTGACAGTAAGTTGTGTTGTTCACCTTATATGTAAAAGTGGTGTGAAGAATCATTGGCCTGATGCATGCCAGGCCGCTCACCAGCCACACCACAGCGCAGGAGACTGCAGCATAGCTTTGACTCCTCAATTTCAACGAGCACAAGGGGTACACAACTCCAAGATGTCGGTCAAAGGTCAAAAGGGTTAGAAAGAGGACAGAGCTGTAGAAGCCAAGATAGTAGACTGTGCCAACAATCTTGCACATGGCCTTGCCGAAGATCCAGTTGGAGAGCTGCGAGTAGACTCCCAAGAAGGGGAGGCTGCTCATGAAGATCAAGGAGGACACCACCAGGTTCAGCAGCAGGATGTCGGTCACAGTAGTCAGCTTTTCAAACCTAGGAGGTGTCATTTCAACAGTTACATGGAGACAAAGACGAAATGCCTCATGGTCACACAGGCACTTTCTGAACAGATGTTTCACACTGACTTGAGGGAGCTTCTATGGCTATCAAGATCAACCAATATGTGTTCAAAAAGCGGTGTATTATGATGGATAGAACAAGTGTAGTTTTCACTCTGCCACTAGGAGTCCCCAAGGATTTAAATCCTAACTAACTCCAAGTGTCAATTATAATTACAATTTTGTTCTTGAGGAATCATGGTCTCTATATTGTTTAGCCCTAATGAACATAATCATACAAAAATCATACTGCAAATTTTAAAATCTGATATGGAAGTTGAAAAACAGAAACTGGAAGAAAACATCCCCAGCTTTTGTGAATCATAACCCTAATTATCAGGGGTTAATGCATCAGGAATAATATCTAGTGAATATCATTTCAGTCATGCCTTTGGTTAAAAAGGCAGCACTTTTGTAAAACGATGTGAATCAAGGCCTGTTTTCACAACATGCCGCTGACATAGCATCACCGTCCATAATTTACTGCAGTAAAAACACTTTCAGTCAGAGGCCCAGGGAGACGTTGCTGAGCTCACTTCTGACATTGTCATTTGTGACATCAGACCATGGTCTAGACCTGAAGCCTGCCCCAGAACGGCTCCATTTCATTCTGGTCCCCAAACGTCAAAATGAAAAAGTTGACTTAAATATGTATATATAATATTTATTCTATTTAGATTTTTCTGCTTGAAGGAATTGAAAATACGGATACAATCGTCTGTATGTGAATGTAATTTTTCACATTGATATTCTCTCTAACCAATGTATAAGGGGAGTCAAAATATGCAAGTACATTTTCAAATTCGAACTATAATCCTTTATCAGATATGTATAATATCAAACCTCCATTCGGTGTATTTATTATAGTTGTTTCCATTGCTAGAGTCTAACCAGCTCCTATTAGATCACAGGCTGTTCTATAAACATGTAACTCTTCTGTTGTATTTCTAACAAAGTAAAGGAAAAGGTAAAGGACTGTTAGCTGCAGCATTAAACTGTACTTGTTGTTCCCACCATTAACCCCAGGTGTTGTTAAATCAACCAGGACTGAAATGTCATTCATAGGTTTTAGTCCAGTAAATGTATGTATTCTAGAAAGTTAATCACAAAATCTGCCACACATACATACTTGCTACCTCTAACCTCTTTAAACCGCAAAACCAAATTCCCATTTATTTAAAAATGTCTTCTGCAGTAAGTTCTTAAGTGTTCACTCACCGATGGATGATGACCAGGACCAGCCCGTTGCCAACGACACTGAAAAGAAACATAAAGTAGAAGAGGATAGATAGCTGAGCTCCCAGATAGTTGACTCCATCAAAACTATAGGGTGAGACTGGTGACTTCTGTTCATAGCTGTAATTAATGTCGTCATAATCATATGTGGTAGGTTCCATCTTCATCTCATTAGTTGCCGGGAAAATCTGTCAGAAACAAAAATACAGTTTCAAACATTCACAGCACAATGCAGTATGAATTTGAAAGATAAAATGATCAATCCTTTAGAAAAGTATAAGAGCTATTACATGCTGCATGTGAAGGCATGCAAATGAGCAGAGGTAGAAAATAATGCTTTTTTACATGCGAGAAACACAGTAAATAAAAGCAGACAAAAGGCAATGAGGAAGCTGACTTACCGCCTGACTAGAAGAGAAGATTCTGCTTGTTCTTTGACTAAGGGCCAGAGCTCTCTGACTCAGTGAGTTCAAGTCACTCCATGATAAATCAGCCAGCGGGGAAGGACTTGCTTCTTGATTATGTCGTCCAAGTCACAGTTCAGATCATAATAATAAAGATGGCACACTGCGCCTTATATGGACACACAGTGTGGGAGTGAGGCACCAATGATTCTTCCAGCTGCATTCACTATGTGATGCAGGGGTTTCCTGCTGTAGTCTGTGCAGCTTGGATCTGATGTGTGACATGACTAGTCGTTCAAAGATTAGATTAAACTTTATTGTCATTACACATGTACAAGTACAGAGCAACAAAATGCAGTTTAGCATCCAACCAGAAGTGCAATAGTAGTAAGTACCAATATACAGATAATAAGTAAGTATTTTATAGATAATAAGTTAATATGGACATATTATACAGGTTGATTGTGCATTAAATGTAGGTAGACTATAAACAGGAACTATAGACATAATTTACAAAAGACAAATGGGCGTATGATAGTTAGGTAATACAAATTGAGTGAACGTTAAATAATGCATAATAATAATAAACAGTAGCTGCCTAACGTTACTAGACTAGTGCAATGTTCAGTACATAGGTTTTAGTGAAAACAGATTCCAACGTGTTTGAGTGCAGGAAGGTCCAGTAGTGCTGGTGTACATTCTTTGGTCATAGGGAGATGACGAGTTTGTGGGTGGTGATGGTTGGGGAGTGGGGGGGGGGGGGTTGTCAGCATGGGGCAGAGTTCAATAAGGACACAGCTCTGGGGAAGAAACTGTTCCTCAAAGCACTTCATTGTTGGCCTTGAAGCATGATGGAAGCACTTCAAGGTGGAACAACAGCTTGTCTCAGAGAAGTATTAAAAACATCCGTGAAGACATCCTTAAGCTCGACCAGGGATGTTGTCTGGACCTGTTGCCATAAACACAGTTTCACAGTACTTTATAGTTTGGTGTACTTGGTGGGTTTATTATTTTTTCTCACCAGCGTTTTGCCGGTGGCCTGGCTGGCAGCATGGCTAGCCCGTGCTACAGGAATCTGACCCGGAAACACGGGGTAAAAATCTGCGCCACGTTCCCCTGAAGCGTGGAGGACATCGGCCTCGCCGTGGGGGAAAAGGTCGGTCACAGCGGGGTCATGTCGGCCGCTCGCATGAGCGGTGCCGTGGTGGTTTTCCTGGACCGGGTGGAGAAGGTGAACTCCGTCGTCGAGACGGGAATCACCGTGAAAAGCTGTTTTGTGCAGGTACTGCCTTTGTCCCAACCCGCCACCAAGGTAGTCCTGTCGAACGACCCTCCCTTCATCAGCAGAGAGCTATCCAGGCACGGGAAGGTGGCGTCCCCCATCCGCAGGATGTTGTCTGGATGTAAGTCTCCGTTGCTGAAACACGTGGTGTCTCATCGCAGACAGTTGTATATGATACTGAACAACCGGGATGAGGAGCTCAACCTCCGTTTCATTGTGAAAGTAGATGATTATGATTACATGATATTCGCCACTTCGGCGGGGATGAAGTGTTTCGATTGTGGAGAGGAGGGACACACGGTGAGGGCCTGTCCGAGGCGGAGCGAGCCAGCTCCACCCGGCCCGGGAGCGGCTGCGGGCCCGGGAGCCTCCACCACCCCCCCGGTGCCGAAGCGACGCGCTCCCACCTGGCTGCCCCCCGCTGTCGAGCGGCCAGTCGCGGCTCCGCGGAGCTCTCTGCGGGGACCTGCTGCTGTGATCGACCCATCACAAGGGGTGAGTTCATTTGAGGCACCGGGGGTGGAGGTAAACACGGGTGAAAAGGGTGTTTTGGACGAGGGTGTTTTGCGTGAAGAAGGGGTGGTGGGTGAGGAGGTTGTTTTGGGAGGAGAGGGTGCCCTGGGTGGGGTAGGGGAGAAAGAGGTGGGGGCTGGTGTGAACAGTGTGGGTGTGGGGCAGGTGGAGGAGAAGGCAGGTGAGGTGGGGCAGGTGGAGGAGAAGGCAGGTGAGGTGGGGGTAGAGGCAGGTGTAGGAAAGGAGCAGGAAAAGGACGGGGGGAGCGCAGCGCACTGTGGAGTGAGCAGGTGGAGGAGGCGGAGATGGAAGACATGGAAGAAGCAAACAAAGTGCAAACTAAAAGTGCACCAAAGCGCAGGAGGTCGAGCAGGGGGGTGGCGATGAATGAGTGGGTGACGGATGAGAGTGAGGATGATGAGTATGTGTCTGATTGCAGTGATGTCCATGCGTATAGCAGCAGCCAGAAGAAGAGAATGCTCACAGCAGAGAAACTGAAAACGTTTTTAGCACAAACAAAAAGGGCCGGCAGGTGAAGGTGAGCGACCACTTTCCAGACCTGGGTCTTTTTATTGCCTCGGCTAGATTCCATGTCAAAGCCTTCTCGAGCCAGGGGGAGGAGTCTGGCCTCACAGAAAAAGAAACCTTCAGACTAAAGAAACTAGTGCCCAAGGCAAAGCGTCAACAGATCAGTGATGGGAAGGGCAGCTTGAGACATGTATTTTAAGTCTTGGTTTTATTGGTTGGTGTTTGTTCTAACTCTATACACCATGGATGTTTTTAAAGTAGGGCTTTTAAATGTAAATGGTGCCAGAGACGTCGGGAAAATAACGTCTATCTATGAAACAGCAAAAATGAAAAGAATAGACGTCTTCTTTTTACAGGAAACGCACAGTGATTTTAACAACGAGTCTGACTGGAGAAGGGAGTGGGAATGGGAAGTCATTTTAAGCCACAATACCTCCCTTAGCGCAGGAGTGGGCTTCCTCTTCTCACAGGCTTTTAAACCCAACGCACTGGAGGTCCAGCATTTTATCGAGGGGAGGCTTCTTTTAGTCAAAGCTCGGTTCGACAAATTTTCTGCTGTTTTTATCAACGTGTATGCTCCAACATCCGGTGCAGAGAGGAAGCAGTTTTTACTCAAAGTGAATGAAGTTTTAGATGGTTGCTCCACGGAGGATTTTTTATTCTTGGGGGGCGGGGGGAATTTTAACTGCACAGAAGATGCAGTTTTAGATCGTAACCACGCAGAGCCTCATCCGGCCTCTCAGCACGCCTTAAAGCAGCTGGTCCGCTCTCACGGCCTAGTGGACGTGTGGAGGAGGATGCACCCAGACTCCAGACAGTACACCTGGATCCACCTCAGAGAGAGCAGGGTCTCCTCAGCCAGGTTAGATCGTATTTATTGTTTTAAGCATCATTTTAGCACTTTTAAGAGCTGTGCTATTATGCCTGCTGGTTTTAGTGATCATTCTCTGGTCTTATCTCATGTTTTTATCAGGAATGTTTTACCCAGAAGTGCTTATTGGCATTTTAATTCCGTTTTAACATTTGATAAAAACAATTTTAATAGACTGCAAACCATTTTATTCACCGCGGGAGTTTTCCTCATTCATCCTGGTCGGTGTGTACATCCCACCTCAGGCCTGTGTGAGTGAGGCACTCCAACACCTGGCAGAGCAGATCACCACCATGGAGCACAAACACCCAGACTCCCTGCTCATTGTTCTTGGGGACTTTAATAGAGCAAACCTCAGCAAAGAACTGCCAAAATACAGACAGCATATTAAGTGTAGCACCAGGGACAAAAACACATGGACCACTGCTACACTGTACTGAAGGATGCATACCGCTCAGTCCCTCGTGCAGCTTTGGGACTCTCTGATCACTGTCTGGTTCATCTTCTCCCGTCCTACAGACAGAAACTAAAATCTGCAAAGCCTGTGGTGAAGACTGTGAAGAGATGGACCAACGAGGCCAAACTGGAGCTACAGTCCTGCTTTGCCTCCACTGATTGGAGTGTTTTTGAGGCTGCTGCTACAGACCTGGATGAGCTAACTGACACTGTGACGTCATATATCAGCTTTTGTGAGGACATGTGTGTGCCGACAAAAACCTTCTGCACATACAACAATAAACCCTGGTTCACTGCAAAACCCAGGCAGCTTCGTCGGGCTAAAGAGGAGGCCTACAGAGGGAGGGGGGGGGGGGGGGGGGAAGAGACAGAAGATCAGGAAGGCTCCGGGCCCAGACGGTGTGTCCCCCTCCTGCCTGAAAGTCTGTGCTGACCAGCTGGCCCCCATCTTCACGGAGATCTTCAACCGATCACTGGAGCTATGTGAAGTCCCTTCCTGCTTCAAGCGCTCCTTGATCATCCCGGTCCCCAAGAAATCCTCCATCACAGGATTAAATGACTACAGACCCGTCGCCCTGACGTCTGTGGTCATGAAGTCCTTTGAGAGGCTGGTGTTGACCCATCTGAAGGACATCACAGGGCCCCTGCTGGACCCCCTGCAGTTTGCCTACCGTGCAAACAGGTCGGTGGATGATGCAGTAAATATGGGACTGCACCATATTCTGCAACACCTCGACTCCCCAGGGAGATATGCAAGGGTTCTGTTTGTGGACTTCAGCTCTGCATTCAACACGATCATCCCGGAGGTTCTTCAACCCAAACTCTCCCAGCTCACCGTGCCAGCCGCCACCTGCCGGTGGATCACAAACTTCCTGACAGACAGGACGCAGCAGGTGAGGCTGGGAAAAATCATATCCAGCACCCGGACTATAAGCACTGGCGCCCCCCAGGGATGTGTGCTCTCTCCACTGCTCTTCTCCCTCTACACCAACGACTGCACCTCAGGGGACCCATCTGTTAAACTCCTGAAGTTCGCAGACGACACAACGGTCATCGGCCTCATCAGCGACGGCGACGAGTCTGCGTACAGACGGGAGGTTGAACAGCTGGTCCTCTGGTGTGGTCAGAACCACCTGGAGCTGAACAAGGCCAAAACTGTAGAGATGACAGTAGACTTCAGGAGGAGCCCCCCAACACTAACAATAATCCACAATCTCCCGGGACCTGAAGTGGATTGCCAACATCAACACCATCCGGAAAAAGGCCCAGCAGAGGCTGTACTTCCTGCGCCAGCTCAGGAAGTTCAACCTGCCTCAGGAGCTGCTGATCCTGTTTTACTCCGCCATCATCCAGTCTGTCCTCTGCTCTTCCATCACTGTGTGGTTTGGATCGGCCACCAAACAGGACAGAGTCAGACTCCAACGGATCGTCAGGTCTGCTGAGAGAACCATTGGTTCCAGCCTGCCCTCCATCCTGGACTTGCACACCGCCAGAGTCAGGAAGCGGGCTGTAAAGATCACCACAGACCCCTCACACCCTGGACACAAGCTGTTCCAACTCCTCCCCTCTGGAAGGCGCTACAGAGCACTGTACGCCAAAACCACCAGACACAGGAACAGCTTCTTCCCATTGGCCGTCACTCTGATGAACAGTTAAACAGACTCTTCATCTGCACTTTGTTGTTTTACTACTGTCTTTAATGTCCTTTTTATATTTTGTATATTTATCTTGTATATTGTGTGTGAAAAAAAAAAAAAGTACGAAGAGCAAGTGAAACCGGAGTCAAATTCCATGTATGTGCAAATGTACATGGCCATTAAAGCTGATTCTGATTAGAGAGGTTTTTAGGTGGAACTGGAACATTTAAGTGAGTCCACAGGAAATCGAGGTTATATTGAAAACCTCAAAGAGAAGAAAAGGGCTCTAGCCAACCTGCTGGATAGTAAGGTGCAGGGCGCCCTGGTCAGGTCCCGGTTCCAGAACATCACAGAGATGGATGCTCCCTCCAGCTATTTCTTCAGTCTGGAGAAGAAGAACGGGCAGGGGAAGGTGGTCCACGCACTGTTGTCTGACACAGGGCAGGAACTGACGGAACTGGGCCAGACACGGGGGCGAGCTGTGAGTTTTTAAATCAACAGTTCTATGCCACCGAGTACCAGGAGCCAGCTCTCCTGGAGGTTTTCTGCAGGGGTGTACCCCAGGTATCTACAGAGGCCAACTCACAGCTCGAAGGCCCCCTCCAGCGCCCTGCGGGGGGGGGGGGGAATCTCTCTCTCTCTCTCTCTCTCTCTCTCTCTCTCTCTCTCTCTCTCTCTCTCTCTCTCTCTCTGAGAGAGAGAGTTGAGCGCGCGTGTTGCGGAGAGCTGTATCGGGTTTCGATAAGTGGTGGATAAAGTGGTATTGTAAAGTGTAGTGTCACGGTGTGGTTTTGTGTGCACGTTTTTTTTTGTGGTTTGCCGGGTTCGTGTTTGTGTGTTAGCGGCTGCTCGGCACGCCGACATGGACCTGAGCGGCCTCACGCGGAGACACGGGGTGAGGGTGGCGGGCTTCCCGTGCTCCGTGGAGGAGTGCGGGTTGGCCGTGGGCCGGGTGGTGGGGCACGGCAGCGTCGTGTCCGCTGCCCGCATGAGCGGCGGGGTCGTGATTTTTTTTAGACAGCGTGGAGAAAGCCAACACGGTGGTGGTGGGCGGGGTGGAGGTGAACGGCGCACTGGTGACGGAGACGCCGCTCTCCACGCCGGCGGTCCGGGTGACCGTGGCCAACGTGCCCCCCTTCATCAGGGACGAGGCTCTCGTCAGGGAGCTGAGTAAACACGGGAAGGTGGTCACACAGGTGAGGAAGATCTCCTCGGGGTTTAAATCGCCTCTGCTCAAACACGTGGTGTCCCACAGGAGGCAGCTCCTTATGGTTTTAACTGACCGGAGCAGGGACCTCGACGTTGTTGTCAAGGTCCGGGTGGAGGAGTTTGATTATATAATGTTTGCAACCTCGGGGGTCACAAGGTGTTTTGTCTGTAGGAAGGAGGGACACCAGGCCCGAGCGTGTCCGGGGAGGGGTGCCGCTGGCGGGGCTCCGGCTGCGGGGCCTCCGCCTGCCGGCGGGGATCCGGCTGCGGGGCCTCCGCCTGCCGGCGGGGATCCGGCTGCGGGGCCTCCGCCTGAGGGGCGGGACCAGGAGGTCAGAGACCGGCAAGATGGTCAGAAAGGACTAGAGGGGAGAGGTGGGGTCCAAGAGGTGGAGGAGAGGGATCAGGGTGAGCCAAGGGGGCTCCAGGCGAATGTGGGCCTGCAGGTGGATCAGGGGGGGGGGGAGGGGGAGCAGCAGGACAGGCAGGCGGCTGCTGGGGGACAGGGGGAGGCCAACAAAAAGCAAGGGGTAGGTGAAAGAGCAGAGGGCGGTGAGGAAGAGGAAGGTGAAGAAGCCGGCGTGTTGTCAGGAGTTGAGGCTGACATGGAGGCCGAGGAGGAGGGGCCTAAAGCCGGCCGGCTCAAGAGAAAGTGCAGGGGGGACGCTGAGAGCTCCCAGGCAAAGAAGGGAGCGGTGGGCTCAAGGAGGGAAGCAAGGAGGGAAGCAGAGCCTGCGTCCGGTGGAGGAGAGGACTCTGCTGATAGTGAGGCCTCTGATTCCTGGGCTGGGCTCCGGAGTGGTAGCGAAGGCTACAGCATAGACAGGATCAAGATGTTTCTCCACAAGACTAAAAACGAGAGGGGAGTGGATGTGGGGGTTCATTTCTCTGATAAAGAGAAGCTTTTAAAGTCTGCTCAGTTCCACATGCACAGCGGTGGAAGAGGAGGCTTTACTAGGCAAGAGGGCTTCAGGATGAAGAAAATAATGCAGAAGATCAACAAGGAGTTAGGAGAGGGTGGGTTAATTTAGGCTTGATGTATGTTTTATTACTTTTTATTTTTTAACGACGAATCTCCTGAACATCAGCACCCTGAATGTGAACGGGGCCAGGGACCTCTGGTGCACCGGCTGACAAAACCCTGTTTCTGCAAGAGACTCAAGAGCACCACCAGTGGGGGCGTGGGGATCCTCTTCTCAGAGAGCTCTACACCAGAATCTGTAGAGGTGGAGAAGGTGGTGGAGGGCAGGCTGCCCCCGCAGACCCCTTTCCGGAGCTGGGATCCGTTCCGGACCTGAGCGGGGTCCCAGGATCCCTGCTGAGCGGGGCGGACCAGCAGCGAGTGGACTTCTGCACCGCCACGGGGAAGTCCGTGGACACGCTGTGTGTGACACTTTTAAACAGAGATGAACTGTCTGGGAGAACAGGCGTTGTGTGGAGGCCGTGTTCAGGCAACAGGGACACCTGGTGTCAGGCAACACCTGTTTTAGGGGTCCGGTATCGGGAGCTGGCCTCCAAGGGGCTCCTGAACACGGTGCTGGGAGAGGCCAAGCTGGTGACCTGCAGGAAGCGCAGCACGGGACAGGAAGCACTCCAGGTCTCTGGTCAAGGCCAGAGCGGATTTTTTTAGGGTTTGGATGGATTTATCCAGGAATGGTGCAATGAAAATGTTTTTGTGTAAATCGGGAATGTATATGTTAATTTAAGCACCAAAAAAATCTGAAGAGCCATTTGGGAGCCGAAAGAGCCGGCTCTTTTTAGTGAGCCGAGCCAAAAGAGCCGGTTCTCTAAAAAGAGCCGGAATTCCCATCACTAGTGGGTGTTGATAGTGGAGAGAGTCCTCTTCACACTGGCAGCAGACAGGCTGAACCTGATCATGGAGAGGGGGCGGAGTCTTGTGTGGACGAGTGCTGTTCTGTGCTTCAAACTGTGCAAAGAAGCTGTTAAGGTTGTTTAGCATTTATGTCATAGTAACAGAGAAATTTGCTTACATATATTTTTACATTCATATAAATATATGTACAATATGTCTACACTTGAATAAACAATAATCTAATACAAAGACAGTTATTTAACAATATGTTCGGGAGTAGTTCAATTTATACAGTGTATTAAACAGTTTTGCTGGTAAACTGTCTATTTCTTTAAGGGAAGGGGGAGAGAGAGAGATACTCGAAACGGCCCGAGAGGTTACAGGTGCGCCGAAAGCCCTGCGGGACACGGGACCTCATACAAGGGTCAGTCCGTGTCTCAGAACACCAGCCAATCGCACTGGGCTCGACGCACGGGTCACCACCTCTGGCCTCAAGCTTTAAATCTCTGCAGAGATATTACAACCCTGGTCTTAATTATGGAGTTAAGCTCCTGTACTCAGCCTTAAAACAGAAGAGGGAAATAAGTCACAGAACACACGAGAATAGACCGTCACACACGGCTCCGTTCTCGAGAGAGGGAATACCTTATTTATCTAATGCCATCAGCTGTTATCAAACTACAAAAAAATAATACATTTTATGACAAACTCTTGCAAGGGGACCAATACTTATAAATCCCTCTCCCAGCCTGGAAGCACACAGCGGTGCCTGGCGTGGGAGCCAGAGGTCATCCAGGTCCAGTGATCTCTCTCTATAATAGTTACACCAAGTATGTGTCTGTAATGTATAGGTATCATGTATGTTTATCAGTGTGTGTAGCCGTGGTGGATGCACCTCAACTCACCTCGGGGGCTGTCGGGGCGGGTCGACGTGAAGCTCTGCCTCTGGGTTCTCTGATGGCTCGATGCCAAGAATTGAAGAAGAATCAAAAATTGGGCTACGGACGCGCTGACTTGATTTAAACTTCGATATCAATCAATATTTATTTCACCAAAGACAGAAAAGGATGTACAAGTTACAAATGCTACCTCGAAAGTCCTTAGAAGAAAACTGAAAAGATAGGAGGACGGAGGCTCTACTGAAAGTGCGGAGAAAAACTAATTGATTCAACTACACCAAAGTATTGCTACGTCTATTCACCTAACTCGCTCAAACGCAACCGACTTAAAACTTATTATTCTGTTCCAAATTTCAACTCGGACCCCCCTCGTTTCTGAGGGGCTGAAGCACTGGGCTTTCTTGAACCCACGCTCTTTCCTGTGTTACTTCTCCTTTTTTACACCGCAGTCTTATCAGCCTCGTTTCCGCTCACCCTCTCAGTCCTCACCCATGTACAGGGTCAAAATGAACATTTTATCATCACTTTCCTACGACGGTTATTTGAAGAAACACCACAGGTTTAATCTTTTCAAGTTACATATTCACCCTTGCTAAGCATTGATTACATGTCAAGAGTATCTTCCCAATATACCGTACTCTTATGCAAGGTGGATCACGGTCTCAAGCAGACACATTCTCATCCACCCGGAGCATCACTAGATTATATTAAAGAAATAAAACACACATATCATCTTTAACCTGTAAAGAGAATCAAACCACACAGAACAAACTTCCCTGTGACACAGCAGAACCCAAAACCTAAAAGTGTAATGTATGACCCCTGACCCTTGAGAGAATCCTGCAGGCCAGCTTCTCAGCCGCCTGATTCACTAAGAGATCTAATTCTGTTCTGGACATCTTAACGGCCTGCTTCCTGCGATCTGTACCTTCACCCTCACTATAGGAGCCCCTACTCAACTTCTGCTTTACTTTTGTCTCAGGCTCAGGCCTGCTCACAGCTCACGGCTGCGTCCGGAGTTTAGGTTCTTGTACTCTGACACCATATAAGGACTCTGTGTTAAAGCTGGCAGTAAACGGCCAAGGCTCCACGTTGATAAGAGATTCACACCAGAATGGCAGGCCGTCCAACACCCTCTCTTGTGAATTCGATCAACGCCAACCCCCGACCAGTTCACCTCCTTCCATCTTCGTTATATATCTGCGCTAATCTGTACTTTAGTCCTGCCTCACAAGTGTTACAGGTACAACCGGCCCTTTGAGGGCGACCATGATGCTGATGTGGCCCGGGTTGAAAATGAGTTTGACACCCCTGCCTTAGATCATAACAGTTGAGAACACTGCTGGGTTGGAGGGCACAGGTTACTTCAGGGCTCAGTGATATGGTTCACTGGGAGAAAACGTCAAGACTATTATTCAACGTGATTGCTCCAAATGTTACTGCAAAAATAACAGGGGACATATGATGACGGTTATTATCAAACTAGTGGCTCCCGACAGGACCACATGACAAACTCTGGCTCATGAGAGCTCTTAAAAGATGCCCTGTCTAGTTATTTTAAGTTCTAATGATATGCAGTGTGTCTCACCGAAATGCATTGAATGCAATGTGTTGAATGCATTCCTTTGACATAAAACATTTGCAAAGACATTTGTTCTTGAAACAAGCGTTTACATCCATGTTGACTTGTAGATCAGTGGTGTAGTATGACACTAGTGGCATGGTGGGTATCACATCACCTGTCACCTGCATGTTTCCCCCAGTTTGTACCTTCCAGTCAGATTTCCTGTCTCTTGGTCCGTGTTGAGGGCTAAGATGTACCAGCTTTTCTCCAAAGCTCCATTCACAGTGACACATCTCATGCCCAAAAGAGTGTTGCATTACTATCACAACCAGCAGTTGTGAGCTGACGTTACAAGTCTTATATTTGAATTTAAATATAAATATTTAACAGGCTTATTGATGAAGAGGTTTAGAATTATTCCTCCACTTTGAAACATTTGCCAGAATGCATCACCTCTTTGGACATGAAGGTCTGCCGACACACCAACAGCTTCTTCTCTTCTGATCTATACTTATATGTACTGCATAAGTGATTTGGAACATTAATATAGCAGCAAACCACTATTTGCCAGGTAACGATATAGTGAGGAGTGGCTTCCTCCCTCACGCCGGCTTTGAAACGGTCGGCCCTCCCCACATGTATAATGCTGTGTTCACTCGAGGAGCTACAGCATCAGGCTACAAGTCCTTGTCAATGGAATCATGTGGCATGAGGCTAAACCCCTGACACTTGTTGCTGTGGGGCGTACATGACATTGTAGCGTAGGTTTCTCTTCAACGGTTACAGTTAGGCGTTGGGCGCCAGACAGGAGAGTAAGATAATATTGCACCTTCTACCCTGTCATTTAAAGTGGAAGCTACCTGAAATAGTTAGAGGGTTTACCTGGCTAGCTTGCTAACCCCACTACAAAAGACACCATATTTACAAAATACACAAACCAAACACATTTTTCTTCACATTTTACTGCGGTCCAGTCTCATATATAACTGGTCAAAATCAAAACAAATTAGGTCTTAGGCACCAGGTCCATGAACAATGAACAAAAGATAAACCACAAAATACAGAGACCTGATATAGTACTCAAAAAGTCTGTTAGTAGGTTAACTAAATTAAATGTAGACTCCCAAGAAAAGCTAGTTAAGAGTGGGAGGGGTCAGAGGGGTGTGTGAATGTGCATGAGGGTGTGAATGTCTTAGGATAGTTCATTTGAGTCCAGTTCAGTTTGTGGTGTGCAGGTGTGTGTGTTTTGGGGAACAGACAGGACAAGCCTGGAGAGGGGGAGGTGAAGGGACTTATCTTGGTGGTCCAAAAGCAGGAAAGGAAATCCAGTAACCTCCAGCAGGGTCAGGTCCTTGCTTCCAACGGTTCTCCTGTCACCGTCTGGTTTTGGGATCCGAAATCCTCACTCTTTTGTTGGACGCACCATTGATCCACTCAGTCGGTTCTCTTACTTCTAGTAGCTCCAGTGGAGATCTGCTACCACTGTCTTCGAGCCTAAAAGTGTCCAGAAACTGAATAGTGTACTTAGCTTCTCCTTGCAACCACTCTCACTCCTCTCTCTCTGATCTCCAGCTGTTTGGTTAATTGATTGATTTTTCCCCTCCCCCAGCTCACAGGTGTGCTCCTTTATTGCCTCTTTGGCTCCACCCTCTTTTCTCTGTCAGGGAGGGAAAGGGCTGTTCTGTGCTCTTACAGTTTTTTTCGATTGCTAAACGACAGTGGGCACAACTTGAGTCACATGTGCAAAACTCTAACTACAGTCTGCACTACCAACAGTCACCTGAGCTAAACAGTTCACATCACCTGCAAAACTCATTCCAAGCAACACAACTCTTAACACATGGCTCAAAACACGCTCAATGCAGCCAAACACTACGCACAACCCTCACTGAGATAACACACACTGTCACTCAGAACACACAGAGTAAAAACACTAGCATCAAACACCAATACAGAAAATACAAACTTTTCATCTTTACAGCTTGAACAATTTCAGTGACTTCATACAAAGTAATATTTTCTTCAAAGAAAAGAGTGACATTCTTTCACATGATTTATTAAAATTTTTAGAACATAACAATTCTTTAAGGTAAATGAAAATTAGCAGTTTGCTTCAATAGTCTGTAGTAATTTACGGAATTACAGTAATGAGAAAAAAAGGTAGAAACTAAAAGTACATACTGTAATTCGAACAAATAATTGAGGGGCTAATCCTGCCTCTCTCTAGCATCAGGCCACAGGTTTTCATCAACATCACATCTAATGTTCTCTCTTGCCATGCACCTGGGGAAGAACCTTCTGGAGTGCCTTATCCATCCCTGGCAGTCCTCTGACTCGTGTCCTCACATCCGGCACGCATGGCTTCCAAAAGAGACATTTGGTCATGTGGGTGGTGACCAAACACTTTCCAACTCCAGGCAGAGAAAAACTCCTCTATTGGGTTTGAGGAAGGGTGAATATGCAGGCAGGTACAAAACCATAAATCTGCGATGTGCTGCAAACCAATCTGTGACAGCTGCAGAGTGGTGAAAAGCAACGTTATCGCAAACTATGACAAAAACTTGGGGGTTTCTTACTGGCTCCCCCTGTTCTGCTGCACTAGCTGAGCATAGAGCTGTTCTAGGAAAGCTATAAGCCTTTCTGTGTTGTATGGGCCAATGAGTGGTGTGTTGAGAAGCAAACCATCATTGGCCATTGCAGCACACATGGTGATATTTCCCCCCCTTTGGCCTGGAACCTCCACAGTGGCCCTTTGACCAATAACATTCCTTCCTCTGCGCCGTGTTTTGGCAAGGTTAAATCCAGCTTCATCGATAAATACAAATGAATGTGGTCTTTCCAGTGCTTCCACCTCCATTACTCTCTGAAAAACAGTAAGTGCACAGTTTTACTGTAGAAATGCTAGTATTTTTTTTACTGTAAATATTTTTTATAGTATTTTTATATTTTTATAGTATATATATATATATGTATATATATATATATATATATATATGCATATATATATATATATATGTATATATACATATATATATATATATATATATACATATATATATATATATATATGTATATATATATATAAAAAAAAAAAAATGTATATACATATACATATATGTATATGTGTGTGTGTTCACTAACAAGTCTAAAACAAGACACCTGCTTAGCCTTTCAGCTGAAATTGCAATCAGCAGTGTTTGAAAGGCACAAGGCTGAAATCTATTCTGTTTTGAATGTGTGTTCACAGTTTTGACAGCAGTGTGTTAGCATTTGAACAAAGTGCTGTAAATCCAGTGTTGTGCAGGTTGTGGTTAAAGTCATGGGATAAGTGTGTAGAGTTTTTGAAAACTGTGTTCAAGCAATGAAAAAACGAACTAGAGTTTGGTCCACATGAACTGCTGCTGTGCAGACTGTAGTTAGAGTTTTGCACATGTGACTCCAGTTGTGCCCACTGTCGTTTAGCAATCGAAAAAAACTGTAATTTCGCCTTTCTGCTACAACACGTTACAAAATAAAGCTGAGATGGTCTCAACTTTTTCAGCGGTCCAATGACCTGGTGTAGCAACGAAACAATTATATGTTTTTATTTCACCTTGTTCCAATCCATTTAAAAAAAAATGTGTTAGCCAGTGTTATTGAACAGCATAACTATGTTAAAGAGTGCTATAGAAACACTTTAACAGTGACTATGTAAACATAAAAAAAGTAGGTGTATATATATATATATATATATATATATATATGTATATATATATATATATATATATATGTATATTCTTTTTTTTAAATTTGATGCTTACCTTATGCAATTAAACTGAATAGTTTTGAGATTCAGAAGGTGCAGCCCTAGATAAAATTGCATAAGTAATAATAATCTTTTGGTTTAATAAATAGCAGTATAGCAATCTCAGGGCCATTTTTCTGTATGTTTTTGTTCTCATTATCACTTTCTTTTAGTGTGTAAACACTGCACACTTACGCTGCAGCTACTGTGTGTGTGTGTGTGTGTGTGTAGCTTGTGAGCTGGTAGCTTGTTGTTTACATGCAGGTCACACTCAGTAGCCAAGCTGCTATTTTCAATAACTAAAAGTGGGAATTGATCGGAGTATACAATATTACAACATGGGTCTGTTAAATGGGAGGAAACATTCCACAAAGTATCGTAACCTCCTCTTCTAAACATAAACATCAAAAACATGGAATTTAATTTCTACTCCAGAACTAATGGAAGAAACAAGTTAAAGGGATGCAAAAAAACAGAAACATGTAGTCCACTGTTTCAAAGGTTTGGTTTAATCAAACACCTTAGATTTAAACAAAAGCAAGAGCAAACCCAAAGAAAAACCAACCAACCATTAAAGGTTCTACTTCTTGGTTTGATGCACCTTTCTTTTCCATGTCAAATTTACTTCATATAGGCCAAAACTTGAATGGACAAAAATCATCACAAAACATCATATTCTTTCATCATCATTTATAAGCAGTTTGACAAATAACATGATTGATTATAAACACAACACACTAGGGCTGCAACTAATGATTATTTTAATAATCGATTAATCAGTTGATTATTTTTCCGATTAATTCAATTCAATTCAATTCAATTCAATTCAGTTTATTTTATATAGCCCAACATCACAAATACAAGTTTGCCTCGGAGGGCTTTACAATCTGTACACATAACATCCCTGTCCCGGGACCTCACATCGGATCAGGAAAAACTCCCCTAGAAAGATAGTAAAAACCCTTTCACAGGGAAAAAAGGGAAGAAACCTGAGGGAGAGCAACAGAGGAGGATCCCTCTCCCCGGATGGACAGAAGCAATAGATGTCATGTGGCCAGAATGAATAGCGTAGTTACAGCACATTCAATGAATATGACAGAAATTATTCATATAATGAGTATTAGGCATGGTCCATGATCCTGATAATCCATGAAGCAGAAGGCGGTAGAGAGGAGGAGATTAATCGATGAATCGGATAAAAAAAAAAGAAAAAAATCAAAAAAGCATTAATTTCCAACCCTTTATTTGTCAGGCCGGGAATCCAATCAGGACTCAAATGCTGAGGTGTCAGTGGGCAGACTTTATTCGAGATAACAATAACCCTCCTAAGAGGTGGAGGCTAAAACAAAACTAAACGCACTATGACAAAGATTGGACTAAACTAAGTACTAAGAAACAAAAAGCGGGACTAAGAAGGTTACAACAAAAAAATCACTCTTCCGAGGTAGAACAAACTTACGAACAAGAACGTGGTAGCTGTGAATTAGGCTGGCTTAGGTGATCGGACATGAGACGAAACACTTTGGCACAGGACAAAGGGAAGACGCAGACTATAAGCACATGAGGGTAATGGGGAACAGGTGGAACCAATCAGGGATCAGGGGAGACAATCAGACCGGTGACACATGAGGAAGGCCAAGTGACCTGAAACGAGAGGAGAGTTAGGGTTCAAAATAAAACAGGAAGTTACGAGACAAAAACCCAAGACAAGACCAACCTCACCGCAGTGTGACATTATTCAAAAACAGAAGTGACAGTGCAAAACATGTTCAGAAAGTGCACAAACAGGTTGCTCCTTGAACATCCCTGAGCTATTAATTAAAAAATAAAAATGGACTAACACTAAAAACATACACATGTATGCTTTATATCTGCCAAATGTGAGCCCTTTTTACTGTAATTGATCTCCTTGGAGCAGAGGCTGCATTTAGCATTCCCTGCTTTCTCAATATGTATGAAACACTGGGACAGAGGGAAGCTGTACTGCTCCTCTAACATCTGTTCGGACCTCAACCTTCCTTAAACTCTTTCATTCACATCATCTGATCAATATCTGGGCCTCTTATGACCACGACGCTTCATTCTTCTTTGAGTAAAAAAATCAAAACCTGTAGCCAGATCCGCCGGTGTGCCGGTTTAACATTAACGAGCGACAGCGTGAACTGAACCAGACCGGGGGGTTACGGCAGCTTTTCTGATTAACTTTCGGAGAAAAGCTGAGGTTGTGATCTTCGCAAAAATAGAACATCTTTGATGTGACGTGTCGAGTCTTGGCCAATCAGCGTTAAGATGTCTACAGCGTCTTCATTTCCCTTAAACTTGTTTTTAATGGAAGCTAGTCAGGTTGCTATCACGTTAGCTAACGTGTTTGGGTTGTGTATCGTCGTTAATGTTACTTTATGTGCCGTTACAGTTCAGTCTTGCCAGCGTGTCCAATCTCTGGCAGGCCAGTTGCTCTGCGCTGCTCTTTTTTTTTTTCTCCGCGACTTATTGACTGGCGTAATAATCGCATGACACAACGAATCGATAATGAAAAGCAATTATTTGCGTGTTATTTAAATTCAAATGAAGAGGTAGCATGAGCTTCAAGAATGGGGAATATCTACCAATATATTCTGAACCAATGGTTTGTTGAACATATGGCAGCCTTGAGAAACAAAGGGCTTCCCATTCCTAGAACTCATTTCGTGTACTGTTTGTACGCGTAGAGGTTCTGCTCTGTTGACTGACAGAAACTTCCTTCTGTAACCCCGGGAAATGTTTCACCAGCAACTGTCTGAAATGGTTCTGGAACTTTTCCCCAACAAATGTATAGAAGATGGGACTGATGCAAAAGTAAGTGTAGGCCATTACACGAGTGACTTCAAGAACATAACCTGTTCTCTCGCTTTCGTCATGGGTAGTGGCTTCATCATGCATCAGCATTGCAATGTTGTATGGAGTCCAACAAATAAAAAATAGCAGGACAATGACAAATATTAACCTGACTGTCTTGAACTTGGCATTTATCTTAGATGACATAACAGTGATAGCAATACGAACATAGCAGTAGATGATAACAACAAGAGGAAAGATCAAGAAAAGGATAAGCTGCAGGTAAAATCCAAAGTTTCTCAGCAGCTTCACATCAATAACATCGTTGTCATGACTAGGATACTCCTGACAGTAAGTTGTGTTGTTCACCTTATATGTAAAAGTGGTGTGAAGAATCATTGGCCTGATGCATGCCAGGCCGCTCACCAGCCACACCACAGCGCAGGAGACTGCAGCATAGCTTTGACTCCTCAATTTCAACGAGCACAAGGGGTACACAACTCCAAGATGTCGGTCAAAGGTCAAAAGGGTTAGAAAGAGGACAGAGCTGTAGAAGCCAAGATAGTAGACGGCGCCAACAATCTTGCACATGGCCTTGCCGAAGATCCAGTTGGAGAGCTGCGAGTAGACTCCCAAGAAGGGGAGGCTGCTCATGAAGATCAAGGAGGACACCACCAGGTTCAGCAGCAGGATGTTGGTCACAGTGGTCAGCTTTTCAAACCTAGGAGGTGTCATTTCAACAGTTACATGGAGACAAAGACGAAATGCCTCATGGTCACACAAGCACCTTTGGAACTGATGTTTCACACTGACTTGAGGGAGCTTCTATGGCTATGAAGATTAACCGATATCTGTTCAAAAAGCAGTGTATTATGCTGGATAGAACAGTGTTGTTTTCACTCTGCTACTAGGAGTCCCCAAGGATTTAAATCCCAACTAACTCCAAGTGCAGTGTTTCTCCTGCCATTATATAACCCTCCGCCCCCCTGTCATTTTTTCTATAGCGCCAGATCACAACAGAAGTCATTTAAGGTTCCCTTTCCTATAAACAGGGACCTATTCCTCGTACCTGGCTTACTGAGTTAGCTGGATAATTTCCAGGATGATGTAGGTCAGGCTTTTCGGTTTGACAAAGCAAGTTTGGAAAAATCACCATAGCAACACATCGAAATCCCTTAACCTGCTCCAGCGCAGCCTAACTGAAATTCACTGGATAAGCTGGCCACTCCCACCGGACAAAAAAAGGCAGCTCCCTTCCTCATTGATGAAGGAGTGAAATGAGTTAGATTAGTTTTATAGGGAGAGAGTTCTTCCAGATCGCCAAGATCCGTTCTCACATCATCATGACTTCCTGTACGAGCTCACATCATGATGACTTCCTGTACGAGCTCACATCATGATGACTTCCTGTACGAGCTCACATCATCATGACTTCCTGTACGAGCACTATCGATTCTGCCGACAAGGAATAATGTATTTACGAGACCTTCTTGAGCCGTACATTGAACACCACACGCCCAGCAGAGCATTGACCGTCTCATATACTGTATGCATAGACTGGATCACATACTGTATGTAGACTGTATGCATAGACTATCACCCGCTGCATGCCGTGCTGTTCGTAACGTTTATTTAGCGCTTAAGAAACTTATGGATGTGTTAAAGCACTCTTAATTATATGACATTGTTATTAGTACACCATACATATCATTATTGTAGAACATGATTAAGGTGGACTCATGATAAGAATACAGAGAATCACACACAATGTCTTTTCAATGCTTCAATTGATTGAATTTCTGATTATGAATAATACATACATACTGATCTCCACCCATAACTCCTAGTTATATGGTAATCTACACATTCATGTATATACACATATATAGTACATTATACATACGCACATACAGTACATATATCCTCATAAGTATATATTAATTTGTATACTACTGCCAGCAGGCACATTTAAATAAATATAATCTGATTGATTTGGGTGATGAGGCACTTAAAATTCGCCGATACATTTTCCAACACTGACGCATTTAACTTGTCTGATATTTTGCGATGTCTAGCGGTGACGGTGTTAAGCTGCGTTCACACCAAAAATGTTTTTAGTGTGAACGCAGCTTTAGACTTTGCCATGATTAAGGTCTTGACTTACTCATATGCGTTCATGATCAGCTCCTGCTCGTCAGCGGAGAAAAAAAGTGGCTTGTCCTTTGAGTTTATTTGCCATTGTAGCGTTAGAAGATCATGGATTCAGTGTTCGACTTTTTTTCCTCTTTTGAAGCAGACGGGCAGGCACAATTATCCAGATGACTATGGATGGGGGCGGCTGTAGCTCAGGGGGATGAGTGGTCGTCCCGTAACCAGTTCGATCCCCAGTCCCCCCATAGTTCACATGTCGAAGTGTCCCTGAGCAAGACACAGAACCCCGAGCTGCTCCCCGGGCGCCTCACAGGGCAGCCCACCGCTCCTTAACCAAGGATGGGTCAAATGCAGAGAAGAATTTCCCCAAGGGGATTAATAAAGGATAATTTCTTTCTTCTTCTTCTTCTTCTTCTTAACGAAACCGTTTGAGCACGGATCAGCTCTTGAGAAACCGAGTTAGCCTGATGTCAATCATCGCGGTAATTTAAGCTGGATAATAGGACATTTTATCGACTTTGTTGAACCACGTACGAGGATTATACAAACTAAACGGCCGTATGTTATTGATCTTATCCACACGACAGCTTGTCATTTCTGTCTCTACATGGTCACGTTACAACTCTTCTCTGCTCTTCTCTGTTCTCTAGCCTAACAGTTAATGCATTTGCAGGTCAAGACAAGCATTCGCAACAGGCTGCAGCCTGCGGAGCTCGATAAATGATGTTTCTGACTTTGCATATCGAGAGGCTCTGGAAATATTCTTCCAAAAGCCCGAAATATACACTGCAGTGACACAGCCTGCTCACTTTGTGGTTGGAATTGAAAATATGGATCCAATCGCCTGTATGTGAATGTCATTTTTCACATTGATATTCTCTCTATCCAATTTATAAGGGTAAAAAATATGCATAAAAAATCAAGCTTAATTGGCAAAATACACTCATCAAAAAAGGATGTAGAAAACATATTGTTCTCATCAATAAAACAACGCGAAGTACATTTTCAAATTCAAACTATAATCCTTTATCAGATTTGTATAATATCAAACCTCCATTCAATTTATTTATTATAGTTGTTTCCATTGCTAGAGTCTAACCAGCTCCTATTAGATCACAGGCTGTTCTATAAACATGTAACTCTTCTGTTGTATTTCTAACAAAGGAAAAGGTAAAGGACTGTTAGCTGCAGCATTAAACTGTACTTGTTGTTCCCACCATTAACCCCAGGTGTTGTTAAATCAACCAGGACTAAAATGTAATTCATAGGTTTTAGTCCAGTAAATGTATGTATTCTAGAAAGTTAATCACAAAATGTGCCACACATACATACTTGCTACCTCTAACCTCTTTAAACCGCAAAACCAAATTGCCATTTATTTAAAAATGTCTTCTTCAGTAAATTCTTAAGTGTTCACTCACCGATGGATGATGACCAGGACCAGCCCGTTGCCAACGACACTGAAGAAAAACATAAAGTAGAAGAGGATAGATAGCTGAGCTCCCAGATAGTTGACTCCATCAAAACCAGAGCGTGAGACTGGTGACTTCGGTTCATTGCTGTAATTAATGTAGTCATAATCATATGTGGAAACTTCCATCTTCATCTCATTAGTTGCCGGGAAAATCTGTCAAACAAAAATACAGTTTCAAACATTCACAGCACAATGCAGTATGAATTTGAAAGATAAAATGATCAATCCTTTAGAAAAGTATAAGAGCTATTACATGCTGCATGTGAAGGCATGCAAATGAGCAGAGCTAGAAAATAATGCTTTTTTACATGCGAGAAACACAGTAAATAAAAGCAGACGTTAAAGGGAATGAGGAAGCTGACTTACCGCCTGTGTGTGTGAGTGTGTACAAGAGGGAGGGATTTGCTGAAAGTATTGCGTTCTGTTTCAGCACTCGCTCCAAATCACTCTGAGTCTCCTCCCTGAATGTTCAGTTGAGACTTGTTGTGGCTGATTTCTTTCTTCTAAATTGATGATGACTAATCTTTAAAAAATCTGATGCTCTATAAACTGAGTGCTCGATTAGATGCCACAGGAACTTACTCAGTAATCAAACACCCACAGAACACAGAGTTTGAATCGGAGTTCACGTCATGTAGATCTATTTGTAACAATCTGAGTTGGCTCCGGTATCATAGACAACAGCTTCCGACACCGTCTGTCTAACACAGGCGTCGCATTCAGCTCTTTAGCCCCTCTGTTTTTTTGCCCAGTGGAAAATCTTTCAAAGGGAACTCCTCTTATCTGGGAGTTTGAGGTGATATTGGGTCACCGAAAAAAGAAGAAAAAAAGTTTAAATATTGTTTTAACTCAAATGTGCGTCACATCCTATTATGTCGCTGTCAAGGACCTTTCCCTGCAGGTGGCTCATCGTGATATGCAGAAATAAAGAAAAGTCACGGAGAAAAGTAGAGAGTTTAATTCTGCGTGGACGTATTCATTTTCTTTCACCTCCAACGATGCTTGCTGACCTCTATGCTTGCGCGAGAAATTAGCAAACAAAACATTTCATGTTGAAAGATGGAGGACAGGGATCAAACCTGCTACCTTGTGGTTACAAGACGGACTCTACCACGTTAGCCACATATGTAGATGGGAGTCAAGGTGCACATAGTTGTAGGTCGACACAACAATTTTTTTTTCTCCTCTTCATAACAGTTTGATAGTTATAACAAAAATAGCAATAGGTAAAATAGCAATACAATGTCAAGAATTGTCTTTATTCTTGTTCTACAATTTCATAAATACAACAAACTATAGTTTTTGTATATGTATAATATGACTATATATAAAACTTGATATCGAATAGCTTTTGCGGCTCCAGACGAATCTTTTTTGGTGGAAAAAAGGGCAAAACGGCTCTTTGGATAGGAAAGGTTGCCGACCCCTGGGCCCTGTTCCTCATACCTGGCTGTTTGCATTGGCTGCTCTCCTAAACTCCCCAAGACGGCTCTCTAGATTTACAGCAAGGGTGATTAAGGCATCAAGAACCTATGGAGGACCGTAAATGACTTAATTATGAATAAATAAATGCAGGAATAAATACAGAAATAAATAAATAAATGCTTAAATAAATGTATAAATAAATGCAGGAATAAATAAATAAATGCTTAAATAAATGTATAAATAAATAAATAAATAAATACAGGAATAAATAAATAAATGCTTAAATAAATGTATAAATAAATAAATACAGGAATATATAAATATAAGTTATACCTAAACAGGACATCATTAAATAAATCTATTTCTACATTTCTGTATTTCTTCATTTATTTATGCCTGTATTTCTGTGTCCACACGTATTTCTTCATTTCTGTATTTCTGTGTCCTTATATGCAAATGAGCTGGGGCGGTCCGAACCTCATTGTTAAACAGGATTGGTCAAGTAGGGGAGCAAGACAGAAGCAATCGATCCCTGGCACATGGCCCCTGTAGACGAAGTCAAAACGCTGTCTAGGCCAGCAGCACTCATGGCTTCGACCCGGCGGCCGCTGGCAGACCTGCTGCGGGATGTGGCTGAGCAGCTTGAGAACTGTAAGTTTCTGTTTAAACGTTTAACGTTAGGCAGCATAACAACAGCAGTTGTTTAGCTACCTAAATACTGTTGGTCAAGGTGCCAACATACTAACGTTATTAAGCTGAACTTTGGAGCCATGTGGCGTTCACTGCTTTTTTTTTTTTTTTGCTTGTGTAGACGAAATAACTATCGTCGTGATGAGTGATTTATTATTCATGCTGTGTGTCATGTGTGCTAGGATTTAGTTGGCCAACACGTTTCTTCTGCAACGTCCTTATATTCTCTTGTACTGATTATAGTTTATGCTCGATCTTCACTTGATTCTAGCCGAAGTTTCAAGACTGTTTGGTCGGTACAATGGAGGAAGGACGACGACAAGGAGGCGAACTGTTGCTGCTCCTGCACAAGTTAATTCGTATACTCACTCTTTCTGTTGTATTGAGGATAAAAATGCGTCTTTAGTCCCCAACTGATACGCGAAAGATAGACTTGCTGCTGCAGGACTAGGAGAAAAACGTCTTACATTTCAAGGTATGTCAGGCATCATGATTGACAGACGTATTTTTCATGAATTAAGTAACCTTTCAGAAACATTCAACGTTATTATATTTCAAGTTTGATCGGTTGATTGCATTATTATTTTCTATTTTCAGGTACTCTTACCAATCCAGATGATTTTAGAGAATTTATTTTAAATGCATATCCAAAACTCAGACAAGGGGGAGGATTTGAGTTGCTCAAAATCAGTGGAACAACACGAAGTCGCCAACTGATCCTCATACCATGTCCCAATGAGGGTTACCATGTGAGACATTTAAAAGATCCACAAACACAGATTGGTCATGCTACAATTTTCATCCGACCACTCCAAAGAAATCTGAATCTCGACCCTGTAAGATTCTCACTTTTAAATTGTGGTTCCCACATGAAAATAGCAGATTATAAACATTCACATATAATAGTTTGTGTTAAATTTTGAAAATATCTTTACAGGCATGTCAACCAGAGTGCAGTAATGAGCTAGTTGGACCACCACAGAAGTGTGTTACATGTGGAGAGGAGTTCCCTTTTACAGGAATCAAGGCTCACAGTGATTAATGCGTGAGGTATTGCTCTACAGCAGTGTTTTTCAACCTTTTTTGAGCCGCGGCACATTTTCTACAATAAAAAAATCCCGCGGCACACCAACAACCTAAAAAGTTACAAAATGTCACATTGTAGCATAACACAGCATATATGGTAGCTCATTATTACACTACCTACTGGCATGGAAGAGTATTCAGTGTTTCAAGTAAACCAGATTGCTCCATCAGACAAAACAAAAGTGTTATCACTTTGTTAGAAAAATGAAAATAAAGTTATGCAAAAAAGAACTAATATTTAGTTACTACTAAATATCTTATTGTGGAAAACAATAAGATATTGCAAAACAAAACGGAATGAGTGCAGATGTGTGAGCATCACGTTGTATCAGTATTAGTGGCTGCTTTCCTCTACACATCTTTTTAAAACGGGGTTGTAGATTTGATACGGCTCTCAGTTCATGCTCCATGATGAGAGACACAACAGCAGAAAGCCGACCTCACTGAGATCTCATAAAGATCGGCTTTTGTCGAAATGCCAAGAATCGGCGAATGCGCAAGCGTAACCTGTTAACGGCGGACTGTGAACATTTAAAATCAGCATTTCCTCTTGCGCCACACCTGTAATAAATACCGCCCCAGTTTGATAAATACTGACTTAAGGGAAACATGGTGTTCATTTATTTTAATGACGACCACAAAGTGAGCAGGCTTTATCACTGCAGGATGTTTTTCAGGCTTTTGGAAGAATATTTCCAGAGCCTCTCTAAGTCAGAAACGTCATTGATGGAGCTCCAGGCTGTTTGTCTTGACCTGCAACCTGCAACCATGCAGCGCATCAGGCGGAACTCCGCGTGCGCGACACAGAGCAGAGTTGTATAGACGCGACACAGAGCAGAGTTGTATAGACGCGACACAGAGCAGAGTTGTATAGACGCGACACAGAGCAGAGTTGTATAGACGCGACACAGAAATGACATGCTGTGTGGATAAGATGAATAACATACGGCCGTGTAGTTTGTTTAATAGCAGAACAAGGTGCAGACCTGTTCTATATTACTCTGCCAGCCACTATATTGCAGCTCAGACGCTCAACAATGGAAAATCATTTGCGGCAACTAAATAATATTTTTTTGGACCAATTAAGTGAAATTGGACATTTTCCCACGGCACACCTGACGATCTCTCACGGCACACTGGTGTGCCGCGGCACAGTGGTTGACAATCACTGCTCTACAGAACTAAAACGTCAAATTTTTCAAGCACTCAAGAAATCGTACATCAGACATTAAGCATTAGACTTTGGGAGTCTGCCAAAAGATGTACAGCATTTTGAATGTGGATATAAGACAATTATAGCTATAACTGTAAAAATGCAGGGCCAGCATTATGAAAAGAAAGTACTTCTGATATGTCTTAATTATGGGCTCTACTATTAGTTATTTTAATGCCAACAATCTCTGTAAAGCCAAATTGTTTGTTTTCAATAACGCATACAAATATAGAGAATATGATCCTAAATATTGGTCTTGAGGGAAAGTTGAATTTTAATAGATTTATTCTATTCTATTTATTCGACCATTCTTTTCTAGTGGCAGGGTTTTTGTGAATGTGTAATATAAAACATACTAGCCCCAATAACAAAACTCGCGTCTTTTTACCCAAGACCATCACAGAACAGAGGTAGACATTGTGGTCACCACAGAAAGTGCCTCCCGAAGTGAAGGTAGATTTGCCAGCAACACAAACTACGTGCCACCTCAGGGACATGTGGCTGCTCCTGAGATGGTGATCCCACTGAGGAGAGAGGCTTCCCTGGGCCCTATTTTTCGTACCTGGCTTACTGAGTTAGCGGGCTAATTTTCAGGATAAGATGACATAGGTCAGGCTTATTCAGTTTCTCGAAGCAAGCTTAGATAAATCACCATAGCAACACAGCCAAAAATGTAAACCTGCTCCCGGGCAGGCTAACTGAAATTCACTGGATAAACTGGCCACTCCCACCGGACAAAAAAGGCAGCTCACTTCCTCATTGATGAAGGAGCGATATTAGTTATATTAGTTTTATTGGGAGAGAGTTCTTTGAGATCGCCAAGATCCGTCCTCACATCCTCATGACTTCCTGTACGCGGCGCCATAGATTCTGCCTTCAAGGAATCATTTATTTACGAGAGCTTCTCGAGCCGCGGACACTGATCCCCACACGGCGCAGCCGATCGCCCGTCTCACAGACAGAGACTCTCACCCGCTGCATGCCGCGCTGTTCTTAAGTTTATTTAGCGCTTAAGAAACTTATGGATGTGTTGAAAGCTCTCATAATTATATGACAGTGTTATTAGTACACCATACATATCATTATTGTAGAACATGATTAAGGTGGACTCATGATAAGAATACAGAGAATCACACACAATTTCTTTTCACTGCTTCAATTGATTGAATTTCTGATTATGAATAATACATATATACTGATCCGCCCATACACATATTCAAACTCCTAGTTATATAGAAATATACACATACATGTATATACATATAGTACATGATTCATACGCGCATACAGTACATATATCCTCATAAGTATATATTTATTCGTAAATATAATCTGATTGATCTGGGTGATGAAGCACTTAAAATTTGCGGATACATTTTCCCAACACTGACATTTAACTTGTCTGATATATTTGCGGCGCTTATGTCTCGCAGCGGGGGCGGAGTTAAGCTGCGTTCACGACAACAATGTTACAAAAACGTTGGAATATTCACAACGCGTTTGCTGTGAATGATTAAGGTAATGACTTCCTCATATGTCTTCATGATCATCTCCTGCTTCTCATCGGAGAAATAAAAAGAGGTTCCTCTGAGTTTATTTGCTATTGTACTGTTAGAACATCGTGGTGTCAGTGCTCGATTATTATCCCTTCTGAAGAGGAGCGGGCACGCGCATTTATCCAGAGGATTGACGTCTGGCTAGAATTAACGAGACCGTTTCAGCGCGGATCAGCCGTGAAGAAACCCAGATCGCCTGATGTCAATCATCTCGCTAATTTAAACTGGAGATTAGGACATTTGCCTGACTTTGTTTAGCCAGGTACGAAAAATAGGGCCCAGGTGTGTTACATCTTTTAAACATTACATAATGTACTGCAATACATTGTTGCTCTCAACTTATCAATTCCTCCAGTATTAATTTGAACAATTGCAAAACTTTTTTTAGATTGGAAAATGATTTCAAATCCCAGCGATGCAGCAAACGTGTTCAAAGAAGACATTTTAAGCCAGCATGCAACTGGAAAACCATTATATCTCACTATGGATCTTGGAGACAGTGCAGAGGACAGGGAAAGGGCAGTGCTTACTTTTTATAAGATGGCTAATGTTGAGTGGGCTTGCCCCTGGACATGCACACTCAAGGGTAAATTGGTTACACACACAAAACTAAAGATAAAAAAGTATCATATATTCATGTAACTGATGTCAATACTGTGTATTTTTCTTTTTCAGGAGATCCAGCAATTGGTGATGGCGTGACCCGACATTTCTTTGCAACCATCATGTCCAAACTTCAGTATGGTTTAGAGATGAAATTTGGTAAATGAATATTCTCTTTGGCTGATGGCTGGTTGTCAGCTATCAGGCTGACAACGGATCTGTGTACTTACCCAGAGAATACCTAAAACCTTAAAAAATAAACTAATTTGACGAAGCTGCTGTGATCATGTAGGTTTTTTACAGGATCACCCGAAGTATTCAGTGGCTGATTGATATTTCCTTACTAATTATGTATGTAAGTTTGAATATCTATGTCCTTTACATTCTGCCCTTTTGATGTTCTTTCACTTTTTCTCTTTTAATTGAAGTACCAGGAGGAGCTCTTCTTTTCGAGGGGGAACAAGATCATCTTATTCCCTCCACGTCACATTGCCTTTTGGAGAGTGATTTCTTTGTTGTTGCTGGCCGAATGATTGGTCATTCATTCCTCCATAATGGGCCATGCCTTGGAGGACTCAGCCCAGCTATCCTGCATGTGCTCTTTGGTGGATCCCCAGAAGAAGCCATGATAGACATTAAGGATTGTGCTGACCTTGATATCCGTGAGACGATCACAGTGGTACATAACACTTTTCCAGTAAGATTTTAATGATACAAATTTGGGGCAAGGACAAAAAAGTAATACCTGATGTCAGACATTTCTCAGATATTTATAATCCTACAATCACATAGTTAACTAATTTAAACCAGCGGGGTGCTGAAGCAATATTTAAACCATAAACGTAAGTACATTTCTTTAAAACATGCAATTATAGTGACTGATGTCATCATGTAAAATGTGTTTTAGAGCAAGTTTTAATCGGAGTGTTCTGAGAGTGTTATCAACCGCGTGATGGAAGGTTATTGACAAATTGTCCTATCCCTATTTGTTGTATCAACGCTGAATATAATGCAAGTCTTGAGAAATCAGGAATTTTAATCTATTCTAATTGTCATTATTAGCTGAAGGGTACAGAAGAATTGTCATCAGAAGAAAAGGTCATCATTAATGAGTTGGCTGTGTCTTGGGATTTGCCTCAAGTCACATCTGAGAACAGAAGATGGCTCCTGGACAAACTGATCCTCCACGCTGTGAGTATTCTGATCTGTACTTAACAGATCATTTATATCAGACCGACTAATCAGAGTTGAAGTTCAGATGTTGTCTTTCACATTTTGTCTTTTTTGTGCCATACACAGATGAATGTTGAGTTTATTAATTATTGCCAATTAGGCTATTAGTTCAAGATTAGTAAACTGCTTTACTTTTTTTTGTGATGCAAATGTTTTGCAGGTCCTTGGAAGAACCTCAAGACAAGTTAAACAGTTACGAAGAGGGTTAAAAGAGACACTGATCTGGCCTTTGCTAACTGAGAGGAAAGACACAATTCCCCTCCTCTTTCCAAGAGCATCTGATGTACAGTGCACACCACAGGTCAGTGACCCCTTGACGCTAAGTCAAAAACACGCCTCTGAACAAATTACGTTCTCAGAAATGACATGCGTTTTCTACTCTTTGGCAGCCATCGGTTTCAGTTAATTACAATAAACATAAACCTTGTGAGATGTGAAACGTTGCAGGGAAATAATTTGATCCCTTTTTAAGTTAAACCTACATCACTGCATAAGCAAGTACTGCTCAAACATGGTTGTCCTGAAGTCTTTGCAAGTTTAGTTTCATAGAAATGAACTGACCTTAATTGCTGCCTAAAAGGAAGGGAACCAATTCAAAACAACAATGCCGATTTTTAATTAAAGTTTTATTATTAGAATTGAAAATGTCACATTTTCCTTTCTGCTGTTTTATTGTGCTTTCTATTCTCTAGTTTGTTTTGAAACAAGTGTTAACTGATAGTATAAAATCAATCCGTCAGATGGTCTCGGATCACAGAATTCCTGTGATCCGACAAAACAACGTTTAATAGTTCCCCAAAGGTTGTTTATCTGAGTCAGTTGGGCTTCCTCTACTTTTCTTTTTAACTATGAATTCTCAGCTACACTAACAACCCAAAGCACAAATTAAGTAAAGTCATTATTTTTCGCATTTATGGTGGATGTAACAAAATCCTTCTCGGCAATTAAATAAATATTGACTTTTCTTTTTTGAAAGCGTCTCCAAGCATCGTTGGGAAACTAATGCAGTTCTGGATAGGATGGAATGTGCTTCCCAGACACAAGCTGGATATTAAAGTGGTGGAGAGCAACTTCCCCACTTCTTCCACCAGCTGAAACTTCCGGGACATTACAAAGAGTACTGTAACTTCGAAAGAGACCTTCTTTGTGAGGCACAGTAGACAATCGAGTTCAAAAGCACAACTCTGAGGCAGGTGGCAGGCAAAGTTCTTTAGTAGTATATTCAGGCAGGGGTCAAAACCAGGAGATCAATCAAACAGGCGAACAAATCCGATAAGGGGCAGGCAAAATCCAAGGTAGGCAAAGACAGGCAAAAACGGGGTCAGGACAGGTAGACAGAAGTACAGGGATACGCTGGAGAGTTTGGCACAAAGGACAAGACAATCTGGCAGAGGACACGTGCAAGTGAGGGGACCTAAATAGTGAGCTAATGAGGGAACGGGCTGCAGGTGAGATGGGTGTGAGGGCCAGGTGACGGTGATGAGGGGTAATCAGACGTGGGTGGCAGGATCTGGAATGACAGGAGAGTGGTTAGAACTGACAGACAGGATGAAAAAACACTTAATATGACGGGGAATCCGTGACATTCTTGCTGCTATTTGCAACAATGACACTGGGTTTGGGTTGGTCTAAGGAGACTGTACATCAAAATAACACTGTATTTACTTACAGTAATTGTGTAACCTCTCGTACAAGGCGGTTACACAACCATGTTTACATTGACATCTGTTATTATAAGTGTGTGTATATGTATAGATCTATATATTAATGTTCGATATATTAATGTTCTGTAAATTGACAGTCTTTAGTTAACTGTAAGAACACAGAAATTGAAATGTCATCTGTTTTCCTGTTTCTTTGTAAAATATAAGTTAAAATATTTTCACTTTCACCAAAAGGAGACCTAGCATTCAGATTCTCAGTGTCATTTGACAAATGTCTATAAAAGAATCTGTTAAAGGTTTATAAACAGGCTTTACTGAAGTAAAGCCTGTTTATAAAAACAGTGCTGGCATTACCTTTTTTTTTAACTTGTGTTAAGCTTTTTACTCATGTGAAACAAAGGAGTTCAGGAAATAAGAATGCAATTCAACACTGGTTTCAGAACTATGCTTAATCAGAGCATTTATTTAAACTACAGCTGGTGACAGACATTTACTGGAGCATTTCTGTGATCAAGCTTACAGTCTGAACAAAGACATCCAACACATTGGACAGGGGGCCATCAGGGTCTGGTAGATTTTCAACTTCCTGCTCAGTTAGTGCGCGTTGCAGCTGAACTTCAGGGACCACAACACCAGGCCGACGATGACCACACGGCCCAGTCCAGTCAACTCTAAACTCCATGTCAACCTGCAGTTAAAAGAGTGGAGGTTAAAGGGTCTGTTCAGCCAAAAGTAATGTTTAATTTATTATGGTCAACATGTCTACAGAACTGCCCCTATACACGTCTGGTTGAAGCCTTCTGTCTGCCTTTTGTTTTGCTCATGCAAAGATTAAATTTAGTCAGTAAGTAAGAAGTAACATTCTTACTTATTACTTATTCTTAGACTTATGATTAGCGTTAGATGTTTAAACTTATAAAACATTAGGGCATTATTACATTTTTCCGTTACAATAATGATCTCTCTAAAACACTGCTCCTTGTTTGAGCACAACATTTTAGCAAGCAGACTAAAAATAATCCACATTTACAGGCCTCTCTGCTAGTTACATCATGCTTCTGATACATGTACTTTGGAATGAACCTTCCCTACATTATTAATATGAAAATGTGTAATGTTGGATAAAGTGGGGTTCAGGTTGACATTGTCCCATGTAGGAAAGTAAGATCAAACTAAAATGACTGAATAAATTCAAACCTGTATTGGGTCCTGCTGTCCCTCACGTTCGTGGAGACTCCACAGTTGGGCGGGCACTGGTTTCCCTCGGTGCGCAGTCTGTGGCAGTTCCAGCCATCCCGGAAAAACTGAAGGTGTTTCTGTACGTGGGGTACAAAGCACCAGTGCAGAGCATAGAGATGGATTTCATCGTCAGGATTGAGAAGGCCTTCTCTCTCAAGGTTGGTGAAGATGGTGTAGAAGAGATCAAGTACGCTGTTGTAAACGTCTCTCCAGAGCCTTTCAATTCTGATGGGGAAAGAAATTATTTAGTCTGCCTACAATGTTTATTACAACTATTTGTATTAATCTCTTAAAAAAGGATAAGATGGCTGCATGCCATTTAAAATCTACTTTAGCAAACCTCTTCTTCAGACTTCAGAATAGAAATAGAAGGTTAGGCTAGGGTTAGCACTGTTGGAATATTAGCTGATCACAGTTTAAAACTCTTCAATCAATATTTACAGTTCAATTAGTGGCAGTGTATTAACATGGAATTGAAGAAAGTTTATCTTGCGATCTTTTACAGTGCTACAGGTGTTATTTTCATACATGTTTGAATGGATGATCATGGTACCTTTGATTATGGACGCTCCTGCCAGCAATGTGTGAATTTCTGTTCAGTCCTCTGTTCTCCACCATGTAGCGCGCAACATCGACATTTTCCCCGCCTTTATCTGACCTAACACGAGACGGCACACCATAGACACCGACAGCTTCATGAAAGCTTCTTAACACTGTTGCTGCTCGGTTGTTGGTGGCGGCACTCAAGAACACGATTAAACGACTAAAACCGTCAATACCACCACGCACAACAATACGCCATCTGAGAAAGAAAAGTATGAGCAAAGATCAATATCAGTACCACTAAAAGTCACTGCTTGACTGTAAACAAATCCAATAGAGAAAGTTTCATTTTCAAAATATTTTCTAACTGACCTGTGCATACAGACCACTTAAAAAGCCCTAAAAGTTAAAAGAACCAACCAGCTTTACTCTTAATTTTGATACTGGCACAAGCCAGGTACAACTGATAGTAATGTGCTAGAACTCTAATGGATTTGCTCCCTCCATCATGGATAAATCAAAGGCTGGCTTGCAGTGATGCTGATGGGTTAATTCAAATTGTACATGGGCATATCTTTGTAACTCTCTGGATATACAGTATACTGGGTAGTAAGTTTCCTGAAGTAGTAAAATCTACAATTAAGTGAATGTTTGAACAATGCTTGATATGGTTTATGTTTGTTTGGTACCTTATCAGTTTATGATTTTCGTCAATGTGCATAAACTGTTTGGGGCTGGTACAGAGTACCTCTGGCGTCTTCTTGGGTTCAGCTGAAGGGTGCGAACCAAAACCCCACCAGGGACACGCTGTCCTATACTATGCAAAACAATGCACAAATATGGTGCACTGGAAAAAAGTAAAACATCCCCCAATCTTACAGTAAATTCTAAAGTAGCACAAAATCTACCTTTTACCAAATTGTGAGGAAATCAGCAAGTAAACCTAGGGGAAACATTGCAGCATAAAGGTAAATAACCACTAAACAAATAGTAACTACTGTCTCTTACTTTGTATACGTATGCCTTGTGCATTGAAATGCCCAACCATCATCTTGTATCCAGTGTTGCCGCAGAATTTGAGTCACAGCTTCATCCAAATCGTTGTCCTCGAATGGAGTTAGTAGATCGTGGACTCTGATCATCAAAAATAACAAGACAAACGTCAAAAGAGACAACAAAAGAAATGTCACCTAACTCACAGTACAAACAGAATACAATGATCACAAGATGTACGTTGGTCTGTCGTATACAGCAGTTTAAAAGTGAGATGATCTTAAGCCTCATCTGAAACCAAATCACCGGATGTGCTTTAGTTCCTGTGTTAGTCTAAACCCAGCTATGTGCTGTAGAAATAAATTAATAGACAATAGTGGACTCTGTATTGTGAAAGCTCAGGAAACCTCTGTATCACAACTTCTATGTTTTTTATTAAAACCACTTTATTATAACGAATCCTGTTCCTCGTCACAGCCTTTAGGTTTTTTTTAACATAACATTATCATCGATACACATTACGTAAATTTGCAAACAGATATACTGCCACTTTTAAAAGACAATAAATGAAACCAGAAAAAACACACTTGACATTACCTTATTTCTACTGCACCATCCTCCGCCGAATCGTTCTCTCGCACACTCCGAACACCTGCGCTATGTCCCCAGCGGCATGTCCGCAAAGTAGATGTGCTTCGATAATATTTGGAGGTAAAATGTACGATGGACGTCCAAGGGTCACCTCCTCTGGTTCCGAGAACATGTCAAGTAGGCGGGCAGCTTCTTCCAGACTGTCGAACACTGTTTGGTCAACTTCCACATCCATGTTGGCATTGAGCTGAGCCAAGTCGTCTGTCACTTTATCCAGCCGAAACTGAAGAATGTCCTTATCAACGTGGTTCTCTAAATCGTCTGCTAAAGATCGCAATTGATTTGAAATGGCTTGTAATAGCAATGCCATGTTGCCAAGCGCTAACGACGACTTCTGCTAACGGTTAGCTGAGCTTGCCAACTTCAACAACATGTGCAAGGCAGAAGTAGTAGAGCACAGCATACCAGGAGCGATCACACTCCTGTGACCAATCACGCTTTAGACAGAGGTCCGGACCGCCCCAGCTCATTTGCATACAAGGACACAGAAATACAAGGCATAAATAAATGAAGAAATACGTGTGGACACATAAATACAGAAATAAATAAATGAAGAAATGCAGAAATATAGAAATATATTTATTTAATAATGTCCTGTTTAGGTATAACTTATATTGATATATTCCTGTATTTATTTATTTAAGCATTTATTTATTTATTCCTATATTTATTTATACATTTATTTAAGCATTTATTTATGTATTCCTGTATTTATTTATTCATTTATTTATACATTTATTTATTTATTCCTGTATTTATTCCTGCATTTATTTATTTATTTATTTATAATTAAGTCATTTCCGGTCCTCCATACAGGTCATCCCTCACTACTAATTCCTCCCTCACTGGGTTATTAACAAGCAAATGATTCCTATTTCCTGTTGACACAAACAGACCCATGTTGTAATATTGTAGAATCCGATCAATTCCCACTTTTAGTTATTGAAAATAGCAGCTTGGTTACTGAGTGTGACCTGCATGTAAACAACAAGCTACCAGCTCACTGTTCCAGCAGCTTCTTACTGCCTGCTAGGGAGCGGACGGATGTGATTAATTATTATTAAACCAAAAGATTATTATTACTTATGCAATGATTTTTAGGGCAGCAAAGATATTGGTTGAGTAGTTTTAACTATTTTATCTAGGGCTGCACCTTCTGGTATATATATATATATATATATATATATATATATATATATTGGGCAAATACAACAGATGCTATCTGCTCTATGTATTTTTGAAATGGGTGAACTGAGTGACAACTGAAAACATTGTTAGCAGCTTGTTTGTTGAAAATAAATGAAGCATATGTCAATGACTCAAGCCCAATCCTTGGTTAAATGGGGGGAAACATTCCACAAAGTATCGCAACCTCCTCTTCTAAACATGAACATCAAAAACATGGATTTTAATTTCTACTCCAGAACTAATGGAAGAAACAAGTTAAAGGGATGCAAACAGAAACATGTAGTCCACTGTTTCAAAGGTTTGGTTTAATCAAACACCTTAGATTTAAACAAAAGTAAGAGCAAATCCAAAGAAAAACCAACCAACCATTAAAGGTTCTACTCCCTTTTTAATGCAGCTTTCTTTTCCATGTCAAATTTACTTCATATAGGCCAAAACTTGAATGGACAAAAATCATCACAGAACATCATAGTCTTTTATCATCATTTATAAGCAGTTTGACAAAGGACATGATTGATTATAAACACAACACACACAAAAAATGACACAAGAAATAACATTTGATTAAAACGTGGACAAAATCTGAATAAATATAGTCATAAGCAATTATTTGCGTGTTATTTAAGTAGAAAATGAGTGGACGATACATACAAATAATACATTCATTTACTTCTTAACTCTCGACTGGCAATGGAAACTTGGAGGAGAAAACACTATAAGCTCCAGCTAACCATTTACAGTTCTCCACATGGTTCCTCTGTAGTTGCAATGTATTGTTCCATTTTTGAGGAGGCATACCACATATGCCACATAGCTATGGCAGAACTTTAAATCCACCTTCACTTGTGATACAGGTGTTTGCCCAGTAACCCTAATAACTACATTAATGGTGACCACATTCAGTGCCAATACAACAAGTGAGGGTGTGACCTTTTGTGGTGTATGGGCGTGCGCACCTTCCGTCTAGAAAAATTTGTGTAAACATTCCTGGCAAATAAACGGTTTCTGATTCTGATTCTGATTCTGAAATAGCATCACTTACTGGAGTGCAAGCTCCGTCATGTTACACCAATTATTTTGTTTTGTTATTTAATTGTAACTACAATCTTTCCCTATCCTTAACTGAGTTTTTAAGTTACATAAACTTTACTAAACCATTCCTTACTTTTACATTCTGACTTTCACCCAGCAGACCCGCGCGCAACCTAGAAGACACCATTGACTTAATTGTCACAAACTTCTGTACTTAAGTAACGCCACTTAATTACTTTAACCCAAACAACAATCCTTTCCAAAACCTAACTGATGCACAGGCATACTGATTGACATTTGAAGGAAGACGAATAAAAAGTGAAAAAATGACTTATGCTGGTGTGATTTCAGAGATTCCAAATTACTTTTGTTTGTATCAGCTCTATATTTATTATTAATGCATTGTGTCATTACCATGGTGAAAGCAGTAGGGTTGGAGGAGACACTATTGAATCTTGAGGAGAATGAGAGAAAAGGTGAAAATCTTTGACTAACAGTAAGCAGAATGAATTATGTGAGGCAATTTAACTCCTTTACTACAGGTAATATATGTACATACTGTATATGTATATGTATATATATATATATATATATATGTATATGTATTAGAATTGATGAAAACATTTCTCTGCTCCATTTGTTTGCCCAGCCATTCAATTCGAGCTGCAATTAATTATTTAATTGTACACATTTTAAAGTATTTTGGTTTATTTTTGTTGATGGGTCATCTAGTGGGAGATGTTTATATTATATTATATATATATATATATATTTCTGCATTTCTTGAGGCTTGCTTTAGAGGCATTTTTTAGGTTACCTTGGAGCAGCATGTCCCTTAATTAATTTGCACTTTTCCACTAGACGTTTGCACTATTTAATCCTAATTTGAAAAGATATTTTGTATTGATGTCATTTTTCGTATGAATTTTGTATGTCTTTCTGTAGTTTTCACCATGCTTGAGGTGTTGGTGATGGGGAGGGAAATAAATTGTACGCATCAGTTTAAGACTTGTTGCGTCTTTCGGCTGTTACAGGTGGTATGAGAATATATCCTGATGTCAAATGAAGAGGTAGCATGAGCTTTAAGAACGGGGACTATGTACCAATATGTTTTGAACCAATGGTTTGTTGAACATATGGCAGCCTTGAGAAACAAAGGGCTTCCTATTCCTAGAGCTCATTTCGTGTACTGTTTGTACACATCAAGGTTCTGCTCTGTTGACTGACAGAAACTTCCTTCTGTAACCCCGGGAAATGTTTCACCAGCAACTGTCTGAAATGGTTCTGGAACTTTTTCCCAACAAATGTATAGAAGATGGGACTGATGCAAAAGTAAGTGTAGGCCATTACACGAGTGACTTCAAGAACATAACCTGTTTTCTCCTTTTCCTCACGGGTAGTGGCTTCATCATGCATCAGCATTGCAATGTTGTATGGGGTCCAACAAATAAAAAATAGCAGGACAATGACAAATATTAACCTGACTGTCTTGAACTTGGCATTTATCTTAGATGACATAACAGTGATAGCAATACGAACATAGCAGTAGATGATAACAACAAGAGGAAAGATCAAGAAAAGGATAAGCTGCAGGTAAAATCCAAAGTTTCTCAGCAGCTTCACATCAATAACATCGTTGTCATAAACAGGATACTCCTGACAGTAAGTTGTGTTCACCATATATGTAAAAGTGGTGTGAAGAATCATTGGCCTGATGCATGCCAGGCCGCTCACCAGCCACACCACAGCGCAGGAGACTGCAGCATAGCTTCGATTCCTCAATTTCAACGAGCACAAGGGGTACACAACTGCAAGGTGTCGGTCAAAGGTCAAAAGGGTTAGAAAGAGGACAGAGCTGTAGAAGCCAAGATAGTAGACGGTGCCAACAATCTTGCACATGGCCCTGCCGAAGATCCAGTAGGAGAGCTGCAAGTAGACTCCCATGAAGGGGAGGCTGCTCATGAAGATCAAAGAGGACACCACCAGGTTCAGCAGCAGGATGTTGGTCACAGTGGTCAGTTTTTCAAACCTAGGAGGTGGTGATTTCAACAGTTACATGGAGACAACGACTAAATGCTTCATGGTCACACAGGCACCTTTGGAACTGATGTTTCACACTGACTTGAGGGAGCTTCTATGGCTATCAAGATCAACCGATACGTGTTCAAAAATGTAAACAACAGATATAGCCACATTAATAGAAAACTCTGAATCTGATGAAATTAAGTAGTGCTATATCAAACCGTATTGAATTGTTATGTGGTAACTGTAACAGTTGTGTATTATATTGCAGATCATGTAATGAGATGAGCATTGAATCGTCTTGAGAAGAAAAGATAAATACCCCTCTCGGTTTCTTTTATACTTTAGAAATCCTAATGGCCAAAATAAATGTAATATTTGTTTTGTTATTTTGGTTCCCATTTCTTTTAAAGTGCATGGACGTTACATATCGATGAGCTGTGTCACAAAGTAGAATTAGGAATGCATTTTCGACCTAGGCCTTCAGTGCCCACTACACGTCGCGTTCATACAGACTCATGTGTGGACAGCAGATGCTCACTCTGCTATACGGACGATTCTTTTGCACTATTACGGGCATGGAGGGAGATCACACGGGGTTCTCACAAGGGTTACGGTATTGTAGCAATTTAAATGAAGTTAAACAACCATTTGGTTGCGGAGATGTGGTTGCCGTTTTTAAAAACTTGCACTGGGGGCTAGGTGCGCAAACAGCAGACACTCCGTGGAGCAAGCCTTCAACCTCGCCATTGTCCAAATCAACAACCAGTCACATTTAGTTATAACAAAACAATCCAACAAAACCGCGGCACTAAAACACTGCCGCCCCAGCCCCCGGTCCGACCAGCAGCAACAACAGCGCAGTGGCTTGTTTATGATTAAATACGACTGCAGATGTAAACAAAGTAACACAACCAGCATTTCACTCACTAGATGCACATAACCATCTGTGTGAAAGGCGTCATCGGTAAATCCACCAGCAAGTCCGTTTCTCAGGGTTCAGCCTGAGATTCTATGTTCTAGCTTCTTCTTCTTCTCTTTCTTTCGTTGACAGAAGTCACTCTGTCCTGACCTGGACTATCTGCAACTTCCTAATGTTAAACTCAGACAAAACTGTTATTCTACTTGGTCCAGAACACCTCAGAAATCAATTATTTAATGATATAGTTTCTCTTGATGGCATCCGCACAGGAGGCCTTTAACACCAGAAATATTTGAAAAGTCAGTTGTTCTTAAAGGCAGCTAAACTGGCGACTCGGTGGTTGGGTATAATAACCAAAATGGAAGGATTATTATATCATAAAGATGTCAGTGTGAACCTGTATGAGACACTTAACACTGTAATACAGAAATATGGGGCCTACCATACCACTGGCCAATGTAAGAGGGAAAGAAGTAGACTACCATGCCACTGGCCAATGTAAGAGAGAAAGAAGTAGACTACCATGCCACTGATCATGTCATGTTAATATGCACATTCCTCGAGACATCGAGACACCGGCCGAGGAGGTGGAGTAGCTGCCATCTTTGACTCGGGTCTGTTGATGGGTCCTAAACTTGGATTGAACTGCAACTCATTTGAAAGCCTTGTTCTTAGTATTTCACATCCAACCTGGAAAACAGTACAGCTGATTCGGTTTGTGGTGGTATACTGAGCACCAGGTACGTACTCAGAATTTATATCTGAATTTTCAGAGTTTTTGTCAAGTTTGGTTATTATTGTAGGTGATTTTAATATTCATGTGGATGTTAGCAATGATAGCCTTAGTGTTGCATTCAGCTCATTGTTGGATTCAATTGGTTTCTGTCAGAGAGTACAGGAACCAACTCACTGCTTTAACCACACCCTCGACCTTGTTCTTACATATGGCATTGATGTGGAGCATTTAGTAGTGTTTACACAGAACCCTCTTTTATCAGACCATTGCCTTATAACTTTTGAGTTTATACTACCGGATTGTACAGCGTTAGGCAAGAGTGTTTACACCAGATGTCTAACTGACGGTGCTATTGCTAGATTTAAGGAAGCGATTCCTTCTGTATTTAATTCATTACCATGTCTCAATATAACAGAGGACTCCTGTGCTAACTTTACTCCCTCCCAGATTGATCGGCTCGTCGATGGTGCTACTGGCTCACTGAGAGTGACACTGGACTCGATAGCCCCTCTAAAAAAGAGGATCATTAAGCAAAGGAGGCTCGCTCCATGGTACAACCCTCAGACCCGCATATTGAAGCAAGCATCACGGAAGCTTGAGGGCATATGGCGTTCCAACGGTCTGGAGGAGACCCGGTTGGTTTGTCGGGATAGTCTGAGAACATATAAGAAGGCCCTCCGTAATGCCAGAGGAGCCTACTACTCATCACTAATAGAGAAAAACAAGAGCAACCCTAGGTTTCTCTTTAACACTGTGGCCAGGCTGGCTGAGAGTCATAGCTCGGTGGATCCGTGTATTCCTATAGACCTCAGTAGTAATGACTTTATGAACTTCTTCAATGGTAAGATTCTGGCTATTAGAGACAGGATCGGTGATCTCCTGCCCTCGACTACTGCCGGTCCATCCTCAGGTGGGATGACGATGGAGGAGGCTGTGGGCCCTGTTGTGCGTCTGGATGGATTTTTTACCATCAACCTCGACCAACTGTCTTCAATGGTTTCTACTTCTAAATCTTCTACCTGTCTCCTAGACCCTGTTCCGACTAAGCTGTTTAAGGAAGTTTTACCTTTAATTAGCACCTCTTTACTAGATATTATAAATGGGTCTTTACTAATGGGTCATGTACCACAGTCTTTTAAAGTAGCTGTAATTAAACCTCTTCTTAAAAAGCCCACCCTGGATCCAGAGGTGTTGGCTAACTACAGACCTATCTCTAACCTTCCCTTCCTCTCTAAGATACTGGAGAAGGTAGTCGCAAATCAGTTGTGTGACTTTTAACATAACAATAGTTTATTTGAGGAGTTTCAGTCAGGATTTAGAAAGCATCATAGCACAGAGACAGCACTAGTGACAATTACTAATGACCTTTTAGTTGCATCAGATAGGGGACTTGTCTCTGTACTTGTCCTGTTAGACCTTAGTGCAGCATTTGACACCATTGACCATGACATCTTATTACAGAGACTAGACCAGTCGTGGTATTAAAGGTACAGCATTAAGCTGGTTTAAGTCATATTTATCAGATAGATCTCAGTTTGTATTTGTAAACGATGAGGCCTCGACGACCACCGGTGTTCGTCATGGAGTTCCACAAGGTTCTGTGCTTGGACCAATTTTATTCACCTTATATATGCTTCCTTTAGGCAATATTATCAGAAAACACTCCATAAACTTTCACTGTTATGCCGATGATACTCAACTATATCTGTCAATCAAGCCAGATGAAATCCACCAGGTCGCTAAGCTTCAAGCGTGTCTTAAAGACATCAAGACCTGGATGACCTGCAACTTCTTGCTGCTGAACTCGGACAAGACTGAAGTCATTTTACTCGGCCCAGAACACCTCAGAAATCAATTATCTGACGATATGGTTTCTCTGGATGGCATCGCTCTGGCATCCACCACCACAGTAAGGAATCTCAGAGTTATTTTTTACCAGGACCTATCCTTTGGCTCCCACGTGAAACAGATCTCAAGGACTGCCTTTTTTCACCTACGGAACATCTCAAAGATCCGGCACATCCTGTCTCAAAGCGATGCAGAAACGGTGATCCACGCATTTGTTACTTCAAGACTGGATTACTGTAACTCCGTATTATCAAACTGCTCCGGAAAGTCCCTTGGGTCTCTCCAGCTGATCCAGAATGCTGCAGCTCGTGTACTAAAAAGGACTCGGAAGAGAGATCACATTACTCCTGTACTAGCTGCTCTCCACTGGCTTCCTGTAAGATCGAGAATCATATTTAAAATCCTTCTCCTCATCTATAAAGCCTTAACTGGTGATGCACCATCATATCTTAAAGAGCTCATAGTGCTATATTACCCCACTAGAGCATTACGCTCACTGAATGCAGGGTTACTTGTGGTTCCCAGAGTCTTAAAAAGTAGGTTGGGGGCTAGAGCTTTCAGTTATCGGGCTCCTCTTCTGTGGAATCAGCTTCCACTTTCAGTCCGGGGGGCAGACACAGTCACCTCATTTAAGAGTAGACTTAAGACTTTCCTCTTTGATAGCGCTTATAGTTAGGGCTGTTTCAGGCTTATAGTTAGGGCTGGCTCAGGTTTGCCCTGGTCCAGCCCCTAGATATGCTGCTATAGGCTTAGACTGCTGGGGGACATCTTAGGATACACTGAGCTCCTCTTCTCTTCCTCTTTCGCTTCTCTTCCTCTTTCACTCCTCCTCTCCTCTTCTTTCTCTCCGTCTGGATAAACTATTGTCTCTTCAATGCACATTACTAACTCTACTTTCTTTTTCCATGGATTCATGGCTGCCTGGAACCGGTCCTGCCCCGGGTCCTGACCCCGGTCCTGCCCCCGGTCCTGCCTGCTCCCATGGCCCTGCTGATGGAACCGGCCTGGAACTGGTCCTGCCTGCTGCCATGGCCCTGCTGATGGAGCCGGCCTGGAACCGGTCCTGCCTGCTTCCATGGCCCTGCTGATGGAGCCGGCCTGGAACCGGTCCTGCCTGCTTCCATGGCCCTGCTGATGGAACCGGCCTGGAACCGGTCCTGCCTGCTCCCATGGCCCTGCTGATGGAACCGGCCTGGAACTGGTCCTGCCTGCTGCCATGGCCCTGCTGATGGAGCCGGCCTGGAACCGGTCCTGCCTGCTTCCATGGCCCTGCTGATGGAGCCGGCCTGGAACCGGTCCTGCCTGCTTCCATGGCCCTGCTGATGGAACCGGCCTGGAACCGGTCCTGCCTGCTGCCATGGCCCTGCTGATGCCCCCCCCTCCCCTCTCTACCGCCTTCTGCTTCATGGATCGTGGATTATCTGGATCATGGACCATGCCTACTACTCATTATATGAATAATTTCTGTCATATTCATTGAATCTGCTGTAACTACGCTATTCATTCTGGCCACATGACATCTATTGCTTCTGTCCATCCGGGGAGAGGGATCCTCCTCTGTTGCTCTCCCTCAGGTTTCTTCCCTTCTTTCCCTGTGAAAGGGTTTTTACTATCTTTTTAGAGGAGTTTTTCCTGATCCGATGTGAGGTCCCGGGACAGGGATGTTATGTGTATAGATTGTAAAGCCCTGAGAGGCAAACTTGTATTTGTGATGTTGGGCTATATAAAATAAACTGAATTGAATTGAATCATTAGGCTCGTTCGAGATGAGCCAGTTCTGCGCAGAATCGATCGGCGGCGATCAGCGCGCAATGCATGCCGGTTAGATTTGTGTCCGACTTGGTCCCGACTTGCTCTGACGTCATGCACACGTGGTCAACGATACTCTCACGAGATCAAGCCGGCCGGCGATTTCAGAGCCAGGCGCTGCAGTAGCTCTCCAGCGACTGCGTGGCCCAGTGCATGATGGGAAACGCCTGGCTGTCGCCACATCAGAGGGCTGATTGGCTCTTAGATCTGACAGCAAACACCACGTGTTGTAGAAAATCCTTATTTTACATGTAGTTGTAATACTTAACGCTCGATTGTTGACTATTCGTCTCATGTTTAATCTTAAAACACATCTTGTGTGGTTGTTAATATAAAATCTTATTTATACAACACACATCAAAACCAGTAGTAATGTATTTCACAGACAGACATAAAAAGAACAAAGGATGCAGCTACACGCACATTTCTACATCAATATATATTTATGAACACATATGAATAAATCAAAACGTGATCTGTAAACTACAAGTAGACAAAACTTCGGAATTAACAGGAAGTCATTTTTTCTGTGACTTCCTGTGTATACTTTGAAGGCAGCTGAAAACTGTCCGACTTGATCGCAGTTTTTTGTCAACGCCTTGATGTACAGTAATTTATTGAGGCTCTTTACCTGAGGCTCTTTAACTCGTTTTAATTCTATATTTTGCTTTTATAGTACATAGGCCTAATGTGTGATGCTTTTTGTATGTGATGAATATTTTCTTGTTGACACAAAGCCAAAGTTTATGTGCTCCGCTTAAGACCCAGCCATTTTTTTCAAATTCCGAATGGTTTCGCATACCCATACTAAATACTGAATTTAGTATGAGTATGAATAATTTCAAAAGGTATAATATACAAAAAACACGTGTGAGACTAGTTAAGAGGTTCATATAGCAGTATATGTGTTACTGGTTTACTAGTGTATGATAGAACACAGGAAAAACGAAAAGGACACATTTCGTGTACCGGAGGTTTAGGTCTCTGAAAGCAAAAATGCCTTAATTTTCTTCCTGGACCTTGGATGCCTCTGATTCCACAACATACATACCAAGCAAGACTGTGTAGAATATTGTTCAATCATAAGTAAGTCATATTTCAGTGTTTTGGCTGGAATGTGGTTGATATCTTGCTGAGGCTTTGTCTGACAGTGGTTTTGGCGCAATTGGCGGATTCTGTAGGTCGTAAGCTTTCCAGAAGGGTGCACTAATCATGTGTGGCATCAAGCTAGGGATATGAAAATAGATATTTCCATAGCTTGGGGAGCTCTCTCGAGTCACTTTCGAGTCCTCTCAAGTCATATTTATGGTTTATGTTCATATTTATGGTTGAATTGTGTTATAAACATGAAAATTGACTTATATGCTCTTGTAAGGCTTTGCAGTTTTTTTTTGCTACGACACATCAGTGGCTCTGGTATCGATTCATGGAAGTATGAAGACTTTGAGAGTGAGGAAGACCTCCTGAAAAAGAATGCTGCCCCCATTTTTGGGGGCAGCATTCTTATATATTCAATAAACAAAATATATACATAATCAATCAAGTTGTTGTCTTTTAATAGCTTTGCTTAGTTACACTGACATTCTGTGACTGTTCTTCCTTTTTTGTGGGGTTCACCAGAGCTTTGTTTACATTATATACACAAACCTGAATGCTCTGCTTTTGTTACATTTTCTGGCACCAGTATTTTGTATTTTGTATCAAAATACATTTTGATGTATTTTTGCCCATCTCTGGGCCTAGACTATGGGGTTAGTTCAGTCTCATTAATGACAAATGCACACAGAAAGATTCACAAATGTATTCGATTTGCACACAGAAGGGTTTACAAATACATTCCAATAATTTATATAAATGTAAAAAAAAAAATCACAAATATATTTGTGCATTTGTATGTATTTGTGCATTGATTTTTCTATTTCTTTGTCGAATTGTATGGATTTCTTTGCGGATCGCACTGCATTTCTTTGTGAATAGCTTCACATTTCCGAGTGGCTTTTTTGAGACTCCCCTGCCATGCTTTGGATTCGCAAATGCATTTTTTTCAATATGGACCTATCCGTAGACAATCAGATGTCGCCCTCATTTTCAACCAATCACATGAGTGCGTGCAGTCATGGAAATTTGGTTAAAAGTCATGGAAATCCATTGGTCAAAATATGTATGAACCCTGTCATTGAATGTGCTGTTACTCTGTTAAGTTATTCATTCTGGTCACATGACATCTATTGCTTCTTCTGTCCATCCGGGGAGAGGGATCCTCCTCTGTTGCTCTCCTGAAGGTTTCTTCCCTTTTTTCCCTGTGAAATGTTTTTTCTATTTTTGGGGGAGTTTTTCCTGATCCGATGTGAGGTCCTGAGACAGGGATGTTATGTGTACAGATTGTAAAGCCCTCTGAGGCAAATTTGGGATTTTGGGCTGTACAAAATAAACTGAATTCAATTCAATTCAAAATACAGTCATCAAAAAAGGATGTAGAAAACATATTGTTCTCATCAATGAAACAACTATAATCTATAATCCTTTATCAGATTTGTATAATATCAAACCTCCATTCAGTTTATTTATTTATTGTACTTGTTTCCATTGCTAGATCCACTATTTCCCTGCTGGATTTACAGGAAACGATGCAGCATCAAATCCAATATTAACACTATAATAACACTGTTCACTGTCCCACAATTGTTTGAGAGCTGGATTAGGTGACTGCTAATATGAAGCAAATATGTTCTGCTGCTGCCTCACATACATTAAACTTATTCAATTGGCAAAATATTGGGTGGCTTTATTGTGAAGCAGCCACAGGAAACATAATACATTTTTAATTGTTGCATGTAATGTAACAAGGAAATAGCTATATTGAACTCCAAAGTTTGAGTCTCAAGATGTGTTCATGTAGCCTCAGACAGTAGACTCTACTCGTTAAACCGCAAAACCAAATTGCCATTTATTTAATAAATGTCTTCTGCAGTAAATTCTTAAGTGTTCACTCACCGATGGATGATGACCAGGACCAGCCCGTTGCCAAAGACACTGAAGAAAAACATAAAGTAGAAGAGGATAGATAGCTGAGCTCCCAGATAGTTGACTCCATCAAAACCATAGGGTGAGACTGGTGACTTCGGTTCATTGCTGTAATTAATGTAGTCATAATCATATGTGGAAACTTCCATCTTCATCTCATTAGTTGCGGGAAAATCTGTCAGAAACAAAAATACAGTTTCAAACATTCACAGCACGATGCAGTATGAATTTGAAAGATAAAATGATCAATCCTTTAGAAAAGTATAAGAGCTATTACATGCTGCATGTGAAGGCATGCAAATGAGCAGAGCTAGAAAATAATGCTTTTTTACATGCGAGAAACACAGTAAATAAAAGCAGACGTTAAAGGCAATGAGGAAGCTGACTTACCGCCTGACTAGAAGAGAAGATTCTGCTTGTTCTTTGACTAAGGGCCAGAGCTGTCTGACTCACAGTGAGTTCAAGTCACTCCATGATAAGTCAGCCAGCTCGGGGAAGGACGTACCGCAGATGTGTGCGAGTCTGTATAAGGGGGAGGGATTTGCTGAAAGTATTGCATTCTGTATCCAAATCACTCTCAGTCTCCTCCCTGGAGTGTTCAGTTGAGACTCTAAAGCTGAATTTACACAGACATGGCAGCTGCATCTGTGTTCATCACATGTTAAAATGTCAAATCACAGAGACTCCTGTACGACCATCTAGATCAGGGGTGTCCAAACTTTTTTCACCGAGGGCCACAAACAGAAAAATATACGAAGGTCTGGGCCGCTTAGGTGAGGTATATCACAAAATGAATCAAATGAGGTCAATTATGCTTTGTATATATATATATATATATATATATATATATATATATATATATATATATATATATATATATATATATATTTTAAATATCACATCAGAGGAAACTTGGCCTTTTCCAAGCTCCAGTAGAAGTCAGGTAGGGAGAGAAGCTGATGCTGGTTCTTCAGAGAATCATCACTGCATCTCCATCAGTTCAGACTCTCTTCACTTCTTCTGCATCATCAGGAAGGGAGTCGAGAACAGCTTGATTTATTTATCAATGCAGAAAGATCTTGGAAGCGCTGACTGAGTTCTGTCATGAGACGTGATGACAGACACATATTTCCCCATTTTATCAGAAAAGTTGACCTCTGGAAAAGCTACTTTGATTTCAGACAGCGTGGGGAAGAGCAGCGTTGACGTTGTGTAGTTGTGTCTCAAAGAGACGAAGCTTCATACAGAACCCTTGCAGGCTCTTGCTCAGTGTGAGATGATAATAAGATCAACTAGAGGCCAGGTCTGCCAACCATAGTGTGTCACTCAGCTCATGAAGAGGTCGTCCTTCTCTTTCAAAAACTGGTCAGTTCATCGCTGCAGCGGTTTTATTCCCTGAGGTCAGACTCAGGGAATAAAACCCTGAGAGGTCAGACTCAGGGACTAAAACCACCAAGGCTCTGAGCTGCGCCGGTATGGAGGACCGTAAATGACTTAATTATAAATAAATAAATGCAGGAATGAATACAGGAATAAATAAATAAATGCGTAAATAAATGTATAAATAAATAAATAAATACAGGAATAAATAAATAAATGCTTAAATAAATGTATAAATAAATAAATAAATACAGGAATATATAAATAGAAGTTATACCTAAACAGGACATCATTAAATAAATCTATTTCTACATTTCTGTATTTCTTCATTTATTTATGCCTGTATTTATGTGTCCACACGTATTTCTTCATTTATTTATTTCTGTATTTCTGTGTCCTTGTATGCAAATGAGCTGGGGCGGTCTGAACCTCATTGTTAAACAGGATTGGTCAAGTAGGGGAGCAAGACAGAAGCAACCAATCCCTTCACATGGCCCCTGTAGATGAAGTCAAAAAGCTGTCTAGGCTAGGGTGACCATATCCATAACACCAAAAAGGAGGACACTATGCAGTATTTTGTGAGGCTGTGAATAATTGCACAGGAGGGGTGCAGTTTGATTTTATTAAGTGTGAAGAGAGATGTGAGGCCTTTTTACTGTAATTGATCTTCTTGGGGCAGGCCTGGCCAACCCGCGGCTCTTTGCCTGGTTTCATGCGGCTCTTACGTTCATATCGAAGTTTGTGTTTGTGTTATTTTTTAAATCTTTTTATTGATTTTGCAAATACTACGTCGACCCAATTAATGCGGAGACGGGCTGTTTGAAAGCCCCGCTAGTCACAGCTTCTCTGACGCACCTTGAAATATTTCGGCAAACTTCTCCTCAGACCTCAATGCTTATTGTGTGAATTACACCATCTGTAGCTGTGGAGCGGTCCAGGCTTTCTTCTTGCAGAGCGTTTGATGAATCTCTCTCTCTCTCTCTCTCTCTCTCTCTCTCTCTCTCTCTCTCTCTCTCTCTCTCTCTCTTCATTAAACATGACAAACGTCAGTAAACAGCTGGACAAGGCTTTGAAATCACGGATTTCGTGAGTTTTTAGTTTGTTTATTTTTTAGGAAACGTCGGACCAGTTGCGACGTAATGTTTTCAGCAGCGCTAATGTTGTGGTTAATTTATCACCAAACAACGTCGGGGGATTGCACAAACACGTCATCACCTGTTTGTCTGATGCTGCGGGTCAGAGCAGAAGTAGCTGCACCAGTTTAGCGCTCAGCGCTGCATGCCCCCCCCCCCTCCCCCTCCTCCTCCTCCTCCTGTCGGGGCGAAATTCTCACAATAACTCAAGTAAATGCCCCGTCAGATATCAAACACATTTGGGGGGAATTGATGACAGAGAGAGTCATTGTTATTCTTAAATACTGACGAATGAAGAAAAACATTGGGCTCCAGCAGAAGGGGCACTTTTCTCATCCAGGGCAGAAGGGCAGGTTGAGCACCACTAGGGATCAGCGGATCATTTCTAAAAGTCCTGCCGGGATCAGGCTGCTCTCGCCGGGCAGCACAGCGCTGACGGCCCGGTGATGCGGGACTCACGGTCCCTCAGCAGGAACTCAACTCGTCGGCGTATCTTTTTAAGTCGGCTGATTCTTGAATAACCGATCACAGATTTGATGCTTAAACAACTAACTTCTCGCCTGAAAACATCCTAAAAGTACATGTTGTGACTCAACAACAGTAGTATTCAGAGAACATCAACGTTCAGTTGTGAGTTTCCTCATCAAGTACAGAGAAGAACGCGTATTGAGAAACGGCTGCTGGAGACATCTTAACGCTGATTGGCCAAGACTTATCAAAGATCTTCTATTATGAAGATCACGACCACTCCAATCTCAGAAACGCTGGCCGGCCAGTTCACATATTTTGATTTCAAAACGGCGAATTTCGCCGTAAGGTGACAAGTTTGCAGGTCTGCAAAAAGGAGGACAAATACGCGTCCGGCTTGATGCTGCGCCGGACGCCGGACAGGGCATTGAAAATCCGGACTTCTGCTAACGGTTAGCTGAGCTTGCCAACTTCAACAACATGTGAAGGCAGAAGTAGTAGAGCACAACATAGCAGGAGCGATCACACTCCTGTGACCAATCATGCTTTAGACAGAGGTTCGGACCGCCCCAGCTCATTTGCATACAAGGACACAGAAATACAAGGCATAAATAAATGTATAAATACGTGTGGACACATAAATACAGCCATAAATAAATGAATAAATACAGAAATGTAGAAATAGATTTATTTAATGATGTCCTGTTTAGGTATAACTTATATTGATATATTCCTGTATTTATTTATACATTTATTTAAGCATTTATTTATTTATTCCTGTATTTATTTATTTATTTCTACATTTATTTAAGCATTTATTTATTTATTACTGCATTTATTCCTGCATTTATTTATTTATACTTAAGTCATTTTCAGTCCTCCATACTTCGGAGCAGCGCACCTCAGAGAGAGAGAGGAGGTCCGTGTTCAGCTCCGCTTTAAGTTAGCTGACAAGTCTTCTGCTCTGTGTTATGAAGTCTCGTCTGAAAGGTTTCTGTGTCGCTGTGAGCTGAGCGACCTCGTAGCTGTTATGAGGCATTTTCTCGTGTTTTGTTCGGACGGCAAAAATACGATTGTTGAGCTAGCAGGCTAGCTGCTGTTTGCTTGACTTTCTCTACATTATATTTTTAGAATAGTAGCCGCGGGCCGTAGTTTGGACACCCCTGATCTAGATATTGGAATAGTGCTGAGAGTTAGTAGTCAAGGCCATGAAGTAGAAAACTACTGGAGAAGACCCCAGACTAACTTATCAAGTGTGTTTGAGAAAGACATGACTAGGTGGTGCCTGACAAGGTCGTGACCTTGGGAACCCAGCAGAGTTCCTCAGAAAGCTATCAAAAACCTTGCCCAAGCTCTTCTCTGGCATCTCTGTGATGTTTGGAGTGCCTGTAATCAGAACTTGTCTCAGCATCATGGATCTTGATTTGGCTGGTTAGAAATGCATCCGGACCCACTCCACCCCCTTCTTGTTTACACTTGCTGTGTGGACTTCACAATAGTTGTGCAGAACAAAATAAGTGTTAATAAGAAAGGGAAAGTCTTCCATTTTGTGCCCATCATCCTCCGTAAACCGTGACTTCAGACAGAAACGTCACTGGATATGCCGCTCGCTAATCGCTAACAGCTGCTAGTCTAGACAACAAGGTCAGCAACACCAGTTATCAGTTTTCCATGTAAATGAACCACTGGTAGTCAATCAACAATCACAGCCGTTGTTGTTTGTGTTCTTCCAGAAAATGGTTACATGAAAGGGGCGTGATGAATCAGGGAAGGACACGTCATGACTGATAAGACCCAATCAAGTAGCCAATGTGGGTTTCTATGCCATCATTTACAACGAATGCGGTTACCTGTCCACACTACAAGGTAACCCTGGAGTTTTCAACTCTATCATTTCTAAACTATCATTTTCGGTTCTCAAAAACATCGTACTAGTGTGGACGCTTAGTGTAAACGTAACAAAAGATATGCGTTTTAAAATGGAAATGTAGTAATGTGGATGTAGCCTTACGCAACTAAAACATTTGGTTCATTTTGTGTTTGTTCACATCAATGCTAATGTTTTTTTCTTTTTAATTCTCAGCACCTATCAATGGTTATGATTAGGGAACCAGTGTTCAAGTGACTGAATGGAAACGACGATAAAGGATGTAAAAGATGTTTTGTCTCTCCAGCTCTTTCTGACTTTAATTGTATCCCTAATTAAAGTAATTGAGGGGAATAACAGATCGTGAATACAAACCTTTCTAATACATGTAGAAAATTGTTTGTGGTCCCTCTGTTGTTCAAACCTACAATGAACATATACTTTATATCCAGATGGTGAATCAGAAAACCAATCAAATTTTAAACTTGAGTTTAATCTGATTTGTCTTCACTTCGGTATGAAGCTACAGTGATGTTGAGAACAATCAGATCAGTCTGATCAGCAGCAGCGTCCAATCAAATAACTGATGAACAATGAGGGGGCGTGTCAACCGTTGAAGCACTTAATGGAGGCCTGCTCTCGTGCTTCCTCGCTCATGGCTCCTCAGAGATCCCTCCTTGCTCTTTAGAGCAGAAATAAGAACTATGGGACGGCTGTCAATATGGCGGAGCAGAACAACTTCAAGTTCAAGTGAGGAGCGAGGAAACGACAAATAAGAGAGTTGGGATGTACCCATGGAGTCACTCACAGAAGGAGGGTACGACTGCGGAGGATCATGATATTGTGGCGGGCCGTCAGGGCCTGCTAAGCCTTCTCTGCTGGCCTAAACAGAATCACAAAGTTTAAATGTAAATTACAATTTTTATATATTCTTTTTAATATATAACTTTTTTTTATATAATTCAAAGTTATAGCTATTTTATAGTTTAATTGTTTTTCACAAATGCACTACATGTATTATAATTATTTTTCCCTATTAGCTTATTTTCTCATTGCACAGCTCCTGTGTTCCTCTGTTGCCTCCAGCCTGCTGCATGGTGATCATTAAACACCGGCCGCTGTTTAATTATCTGGTTAACGGCGCTCATCCAATCACATTTCACTTCTGTTTCTCTATGGACTCGAGAGCTGATTAAACTATGAGAAGGCCTTCTAGCATGTGTTTTGCCACAGGGCCCGCGTCGTGCGCTGTGATTGGTCAGTGTGTCAGCCCTGTGTGACTCCCTCCATGCTCGTGGTGGTGCCGTGTGGCGGAGTGGGTGTCTGCTGTCCACACATGGTGGTCTGTATGAGCGCGCCGTGTATTGGGTGGGTCGGTCTGTGACAGTAACTCCCGGGACACTTTTTTTTTCCCCAGGGGTTCAGTGTCTTGCCCAAGGACACATTGACATGGACTAGTTATCACCTGGATTGGTCTACCTACAACTGAGGTGGTGCGTGCTTGTCTCAGGACCTCGAGTTAGTGACGAGCTTGCTAGCTGGCTAGCTAGCTAGCAAATAAGTCACAGCTAGCTAGCTTGATACTCATAATCAATAATATGCATGTGCCATCAAACTATGAAACATACTCAACACTCGTGCCACTGACGGGCATCGCCCCCATCACCATTATAAGGATGTTCTTTATCACTTTGTGTTGTGTCTATTTCCCTTTTCTGTTGAGAAGATAACTGAGATGTGTGTTAGCTTTGAGGCACTGCTGGCCTTTCAATGCCATTTATAAATGCGTTGTAAAGCGATAGTCCTCACTTTAGATGAGGACTAAAACACTTAACTAATACTTAACTAACGACTAGTAACTACCTGAATGAATCATGAATTGCAGTATTAAAAGACGTTTATAAAGCACATTAGTGCATCATCTATAAGTCCTTAACAATTGGTTTGTAATATATGTTACTTAATTGGTTTGCAATATATATTACTTAATTTGCAAATGGGTATGTAAGTATGAAAACCCGATCATGAAACGCATAATAGTCAAGCTTATTGATCAAGAATTTACTGTGTTTATGAATTGCATACTAATGAGTAACTGGTTAGTGCTCATGTTGGAACAATGCTTTATAAATGATGAATTCAGTTTTTACTCATGCTTTACTAATGCTAAATAGTGTGTAGTTATTATAAAGTGCTACCAAATACAATGTTGTATCCTGTTGCTTTATCAAGAGCGCCTAAGGGGATTTTTGGTAACAGTTTTTAGAAGGAAATATATATATATATATATATATATATATATATATATATATATATTAGGGCTGTCATATTAGCGCGTTATTAGCGCGTTATTAACGGCGTTAACGCAAACCAATTGTAACGGCGTCAATTTTATTAACGGCGTTAACGCATTTTAAGTTTTCAATTTTTTTTCTCGCGAGCACCACGCTGGATGTAGCTCAACCGGAAGCAAAACAATAGGCACGCCGTTTGGGCTTGGAAGCTAGGCTAACGTTACGGTTTGAAATGAATGAATGGTGAGCGCGATACGGCAAAATGAATGATAAGACGCTAATGAATGGAAGGTTTACTTTCAAAAAGTTGTCAGATGGTTCCCTTGACAAGACCAAAGTGGTATGTGCCATTTGTCATTGTGAACTGAGCTATCATCGTAGCCTATCCAGTCTGAAACACCACTTGATGGACAAGCACACAGCTGATGCTAACGCTGCGCCCCCTCGTCATAGCAGACAAGAATGGATGACTTCAGAAACACATGGACACCACAACGAAGAGCAAACTTATTGCAGCCATAGCTAAATGGGTGGCTACTGCGTGTAGGCCTGTTAACGTTGTGGAGGACGAGGGTCTAGCTCAGGGGTCGGCAACCCGCGGCTCCGGAGCCGCATGCGGCTCTTTAGCCCGTCTGTTGTGGCTCCCTGAGGTTTTGACCACACAAAAAAAGACGTTTTTATTTTATTCTTTTTTTTTTTGCCCAGTGGAAAAACTTTCAAAGGGAATTCCTCTTATCTTGGAGTTTGAGGTGATATTGGGTCACTGAAAATAAAAAATAAATGTTTAAATATTTCTTTAACTAAAATGTGCGTCACATCCTGTCACGTCGCTGTCAAGCCTCTTCCCCTGCAGGTGGCTACTCGTGATTCAGAGCTCCGCCCTCGCTTATCAACGGATAAATAAATAAAAAAGAAAAGTCACGGAGGAAAGTAGAGCGTTTCATTCTGCGTGGACGTATTCATTTGCTTTCACTGCCAACGATGCTGCTGACCTGTATGCTTGATACGTAGCAAAAGATATGCGTTTTAAAATGTAAAACTCCTGTGAAGAGGACAGATATCGAACCTGCTACCTTGATTACAGGGCGAACACTCTACCACACGAGCCACATATATAGACAGAACTAAAGGTCCGGATAGCTGTGCTTTTAATTGACCTCAATGTAGTTGACACATGACTATTTTTTGTCTCCTCTTAATAAGAGTTTGATAGTTATAAACAGGTAAAATAGCAACACAATGTCAAACAGTGTCTTTATTCTTGTTCTATAATTTCATAAATACAACAAACTATAGTTTTTTGTATATATGTAAGCTGTGATATCAAATCACTTTTGCGGCTCCAGACAGGATAGGAAAGGTTGCTGACCCCTGGTCTAGCTGATATCATACGCATCGCGTCCAACGACAGGACCTACGAATTGCCTTCGAGAGCCACCATTACAAGCCACGTTCAGAAGTTGCACAAAACTGAGAAGGCTAATTTTATTTTGTAAACCCTTGTTTACCTGAAATGTGCACTTTATAATTTTATTTTGTACCGCCCTGTTTGACAGTTGTTTTTCAATAAAATAAAAAATTTGCATAAAGCAAGCCAATCCACTTTTTCATGTTGATAAGAGCATTAAAATGCAAAAAAAAAAATTGCGATTAATTGCGATTAATCGCAAGTTAACTATGACATAAATGCGATTAATCGCGATTAAATATTTTAATCGTTTGACAGCACTAATATATATATACACTGTATATATCTTTATTTAAAAGGGACCATGTACAGTTAAAACATAAATGTCACCATTTGATGCACTGTACCAGATTTTACCTACAGCTAATTTGCATCTGTAGTCCCTAATCCTAAATGGATTTTGACTCTCCATCACTCAGTAGATAATACAAGAGCACATACAGTGCAGAACCTCAGGGATCATCAACCTGCACTTCATGGGGTGACCTTGGGGAAACAATATTTAATGTAATTTCTGTAAAAGTAGAATTCTTATTTTCAGGTAAACTATGTATCTGCTTGTGCCTCTGCAGTGAAGCTCCAAAATGATCTGAGAAAAATGTGTTTACATACAGAGCCAATGGTAGTGCCCTGAGATAAACTGGCTACTGGTGAACCGATCCCAATGTCAGCTGGGCTCGGCTCCAGCACCCCCATCGGCCCTAAATAGGATAAGCGGTTTGGATAATGGAATGGAGCCAATGGTCTTGTTGTTAAAAACAGCAGCATGATATTGATTTATCCAAACAGAGTTTAAAGGCAAAGACGAGGAATACCTGAATGCCTCCCTAGTGAGTATTATTAACATTCTGTTCAACAGTCAGGTTCCTTCGGAATAAACTGATATCACTAGCCAGTGGTCGCATGTGTTTGAGTATGTGTAGCATCACTAAACCCTTCTCAGATCTCTGTAAGGGGAATTCTCTATTCTTCACTCTAAATCAGGATGAAGAAAGAGAAACGTACTAGAAAAGGTTGATGTAATTCTATATTTTTCATAATGTCAACAAATAAAAAAACATCAACACCAATACGTTTGTCCCTCTCTCAATACGTTTTGACTTCTTTACCCTGTCTGTGGCTTTCCACTCCAAGTTATATAGTTAAAAATGAAATGTAAAGACTCAGTAATTTGCTAAAACAATTTGTCATACCGGCTGCACGGTGGTGTCGCTAGCAATGTTACCTCACAGGGTTCAATCTCCAGTTTAGGTGGTCCTTCTGTGTGGAGTCTGCACGTTCTCCCCGTGTCAGTGTGGGTTCCCTCCGGATTCTCCGGCTTCCTCCCACAGCCCAAAGATATGCACTTCAGGTTAATTAGAGACTCTAAATTGCCTGTAGGTGCAAAACAATGTGAGCGTGAATGGTTGTCTGTCTCTATATGAGCCCTGTGAAAACTGGCCACCTGTCCAGGTGAACCCTGCCTTTGCCCAATGTCAGCTCGGCTCCAATACGACGCTGAATAGGATAAGAGGTTCGGATAATGGCATAATCCACAAAAGGCCACAACGGAAAAACTGCTCAACAAACCGAAGGGCCTTCCAAAAGAAAAATGTGACTGCCCAAATGAAACCGCTCGACCCCTCGCGTTTCTCTAGCTGGAGTTACATTACATTTAGCTGACGCTTTTATCTAAAGTGACTTACATGTTTGCACAACAACGGGGAGCAATTAGGGGTTAAGTGTCTCACGACTAGCTTGAACCACTGATCCTCTGATCCTCTGATTGAAAGAGGGGCATGCTAACCACTGAGCCACAGTCGTTCTCTCTTCAGAGCTGTTTCCCAGCTTTCACACGTTGCGCACTGATTCGTCTGGGTTTTCAAAGTCAGTGCTGGTCTTGTCTGGCATACTTGCCAAAAGTCATCTTGACCAGGCCAAAGCCAGAATTGTTCTCACTGTGCAAATCTAAGTCTATGAAGAGGACATTAGTTCCATCCGGGATGGAAAGCCTGTTCCCAAACAAAGTCCATTGAGCAAACTCTGCCCCTTCATCGACACACATGGTGTGACGACCCTCCCACTCTGCAGCTGGGTCCCCGGCCTAAAATGGCTTCCTGGTGGGAGGCGCTGGGACGGTCCGCCTCCGAAAGGGCATAAAAGGCAAGGCAAGGCAAGTTTATTTGTATAGCATATTTCAACAACAAGGTGATTCAAAGTGCTTCACATAAAACCATTAAAAGCATCAAAACATAATGCAGATTTTAAAACAGTTAAGAAAACATTAAAACAGTCAAAAAGCTAAATAAAAATAAAAGTTGAATAAAAGTTGCAGTGCAGTTTAAGAAATAAAATGCAGTAGTGAGATGCGAGTGGAGGCGGCACCAATGGGAGTGTCGTCCTCTCTCTGACGCTCTCTCTCACTCGGTAAGGCCTGCTGCACCAGCCTCGTCCTGTGTTGATTAATGGAATTGTTTGGGTTTTTGTGTTGGAGATCGATGTGTGGCCTCCCTTTTTGTTGCCAGCCGTGAGCCACAAGGTCGTCTCAGGGTTGTAGGTCTTCTGGCGTAAGGCACAAATCATATCAGACGGATCTCACCTAGTACTTGCTCCTGGTAGACATCATGTTGCTAATCAGACACCTCCACAACCAAGTGAATTACCAAGGTCAGCACTTCACCGAAGGAGCCTTGAGGGAAGCTGGATTTTGGGTCATTGGAAGAACCAATCCATCATCAATCAGCATGATTTACAGTTCACACAGGAAAAAAAGGAACAGCATATGGCAGATCTGCTTGCTGACTGCTTAAGCACAGACCCACTCTACACTTGTAAAGCCGTGTTCGGCCCTTAGTCTGTCACTTTGAAGAACACATCGAGGTTAAGCAAACAGCCTCACAGGTCACAGCAATAGGTAATGCCAGGCCACTTTCCTCAGTATCCACAGATCCAGAGAACCTAGTCCTTCTCACCCCAGCCAACCTCCTTACCCAGAAGGTCAGCACAAATCCTCCCAGGTCAGTTTGATGACAGTGACCTCTTCAGGCGTCAGTTTCAGAGTCTGGCCAACACATTTTAGGAAAGGTGGAAACAGGAATATGTATTTGCTCTGCAAGGAGGATGTATAAAGAGAAATGAAAGACCTAACATGCAGAAAGGGGATGTCAACCAGTTGATGCCCTCAGAGTTAGATTTATAATAGCACAAAAAAAGGCTTTTATGATTACATTTCAATTCAATGACAAAGGAAGAGAGTAAATGACAAAAGTAATGTTTTCAACATGTTGAAATGTTGCCTGTTATTTTACAGATTATATAAAGCATTTATATATTTTTAAAGTGAGGGAGAGGAAGGAGTTCAGTACTGTCAAAAGCCACATCCTACTGCAAATGTTAAAAGCAGTATTACAACATGAAAATGCATACTCTTAATAATGTATATGCATCATAATAGTTTATAAACATTGATATGTAGGTCCATATCAACATGTGTAATGTCCAGACTGCTTCTTAAGTGTAGACCCTTGGTTCCACACAGGCAGTTGCGTCAAGTCACAGGATGGGAATTCCCAAATACAATTTTTGAAAATACACAGATCTGTTATAATACAACGCTGCAAGTGCGTTAGAACATTCTTATTATTATACCTTTGTGATCTTTCATTATGGAGATTACATGAGTGTGTTACAGTGGCAAGATCTGAAAAAAGGACAAATATGAACCAAATAATGACAGTTCATTTACACTAAATGATGTTTAAAAGGTCAAATTGTAGCCAAATCATTATTAACCTCATTTAATTTATTTAAAATAAGAAGGAACACAAATCACAGTGTGGTAAAAGAAGTGACAGAAAAACAGTGATCAGCACATATTGTTAGACACATAACGTAAGATACATAACTTTAGCAACATCGCTAGTTTTGGCTAGCACGCAAACATGTTAAGAGCTAACATTACACTTCCACCTTAGTAATTGTGGATGTAGCTTGAAACGGTTAGTGTAAAGCCCTTCTCCTTTTAAGTTGCCAACATATGGCATAATGCTTGAATAATGCTGTTGTTGACTGTCAACCGAGTGAAAACCTGATGGAAACGCCATAGCTGTGTGTTGGTGTTATGAGTGTAATGGCGGGCTGGCTGTCTCAAAATGCCAAGGTGAGTAAAGGCTACTGGGCCCTCCAGTCCACAGCTTATAAAGTTGTATATATAGTCATATTATATATCCCAAAACTATATTTTGTTGTATTTATGAAATTATAGAACAAGAATAAAGACAATTCTTGACATTGTATATCTATTTGACCTTTTATAACTATCAAACTCTTGTGAAGAGGAGAAAAAAAATGTGTCGGCTACATTAAGGTCAGTTAAAAACACAACTATGTGGACCTTGAGTCCTGTCAATATTTGTGTTTGTCCTCAATTAGTGTTTGTCCTCAAACTGCAAGGTAGCAGGTTCGATCCCCACATGATGTTTCCATTTTAAAACATATCTTTTGCTACATTTACACTGAGCGTCCTCCCTACGCCGGACTTTAGAGAGCCGCAAACGGAGGAGGACGGATCCGTTTTTACTAGCGGACGCCTCACTGGGTACATCCCAAGTCTCTTAATTGCCGTTTCCTCGCTCCTCGATTGAACCGGAAGTTGTTCTGCCCCGCCATTTTGACGGCCGTCCCAAAGCTCTGAGGCTGCAGTCGAATAGTCAAATAATGACCTCCTAACGTCTAACCCTAGAGAGCGCAAATGAGCTCCACGAGAGCGCGCAAGAGCTCAACGAGAGCGCGCAAATCAAACATCCGCGCGCCTGTTACCTGCTCTCTCTCTCTCTAGATTTTATTTTTGACAGTAAGTGGACGGACCCAGTCACCATCGTATCTCTACATCTAATTGGACTAAAGTTCCTAGTAGGTGGTACAAAGCTAGTTTGAGAAAGCGGAAAAATCTGTACGAGACATGGCAGACCAGAAGGAGGTAACGTATATATTTTCTTAAGCCTATTTATTTAGTTAGTGATTTGTGTAACGTAGTTTATCATGTTCTTTGCTTTACAGTTACCGCTACATTGGCCGGTGGTTCCGGGGGGAGCCACCCCGTGGCTTGCCACGGTGGTCGGGGCGAGCTACCCCGTGGCTACCCCGTGGTTGTCAACCACCGGCCAGTGTAACGGTCGCTACGCCGGCCGGTTGTTGTCAACCACTGGCCAGTGTAGCGGTCGCTACGCTGGAGCTAGCGGCCAAGGCCAGCGTAGTGACCGCTACACTGGCCGGTGGCTGCCGGGGGGAGCCACCCCGTGGTCGGGGCGACCTCAAGCCACGGTGGTCGGGGGAGCTAGTTTACCTAATCCTAGCTAACCAGTGTGTAATTATGTTATGATTGTTAAAGTCCTAGCTAAACAGCGTTGTGATATGTGTTATGATATGTGTTATGTTGTGATTGTGTGACAGTCTCCCGTTAAATTAAATTTAAAGAAAGCCGCGACTGCCCGCGTTGTCGAGCTGGGACTGGTTCCGCTGGCTTCGTTGGTTAGCGTAGCTGCCCGGCTGGTTAGCGTAGTTGCCCGGCTGGTTAGCGTAGCTGCCAGGCTGATTAGCGTAGCTGCCATGCTGGTTAGCGTAGCTGGACCGCTGCAGCTACGCTGGCCGTGGCAGCTACGCTAGCCGGTGATTGTCGGGGAGCCACACCGTGGCATGCCACGGTTGTCGGGGGGAATTTGACGGTACTATATTTTGTTTATCTGTATAACAGGCCGAGTTACAGAATGCTGCCAGGCGTATTGTCGACTTGTTGAGAAGTGCCTTGGCTAAAGATGATGAGCCATCTTCTCAAAACTGTAAGTATGTTGTGAGATGACAGCAGACAACGTGTGTCATTTCCATAGGCTATACAGGCTACTTCTGTACAGCCATTTAAATTACGCCTTCTATAGGTCATATTATTTACAGGCCTGGGGACTATGTTGTTAATGTATAAATCGGTATGATCTAGAGCAGTGGTTCTCCACCTTTTTTCATTAATGAACCCCCCCCCGTGGACATTTTAAGCACCCCCTAACCAGCACAAAGCATTTTTGGTTGAAAAAAGATGTAATGCACAGCACTGTGTCATCAGTGTCTGATTTAATATAGAATATATAAAATTCAGTTTATGAACTTACACTTTTATTTTATTGAATATTTATTAAATAACAATTTTTAAAGGATGTTTGAATTGATGCTAATTTTCATCCTCAACTGAAGGGTCTTTGTGCTAATATCTAGGGCTGCAACTAACGATTATTTTAATAATCGATTAATCTTTTTTTCGATTAATCGGATAAAAAAAGCATTAATTTTCCCACCCTTTATTCAAAAACAGACGTGACAGTGCAAAACATCTTCATAAAGTGCACAAACAGGTTGCTCCTTGATCGTCCCTGAACTTTTAATTAAAAAAACATACACATGTATGCTTTACGTCTGTGCATCACATATATGTGTGCATGCATGCGATCCCTTTTTACTGTAATTTATCTCCTTGGAGCAGAGGCTGCATTTAGCATACCCTGCTTTATCAATATGTATGAAATACTGGGTCAGTGGGAAGCTGTACTGACTCCTCTCGCGTCTGTTTTGACCTCCACTTGATCTCAGCCCTGCATCAAGCTGCGCTACATATAGAGCGTCCTCTTCCTTAAACTATTTCATTTACATCATCTGATTAATATCTGGGCCTCTTATGACCACGACATCACGTTGTTGGCTAAGCCCAACTACGTGATTTGATTCATTCTACTTTGAGTAAAAAACCTGCCGCCAGATCCGCCGGTTTAACGTTAACGAGTGACTGCGTGAACATGTTTCATCACGTTGCGGTTTTTTGCAAGACTGAACTGTAACGGAACATAACGGAACTTTAACGACAACTCAAAAACGTTATCTAACGTAATAGCAAGCTTACTAGCTTCCATTAAAAACAAGTTTGAGGGAAATGAAGACGCTGGAGACATCTTAACGCTGATTGGCCAAGACTCGACACGTCACATCAAAGATGTTTTATTGCGACGATCACGACAGCCGCTTTTCTCCGTGTCTCACTCCAAACTCAGACACGCTGGCAGGCCAGTTGCTCTGCGCTTTTTTCCGCCGCGATTTATTGAGTGGTGTAATCGCGCGATAATGAAATTGGTTGCCAACTCCTTTGACGATCAAATTTTATCGAGGAGTTGTTGCAGCCCTACGAATAGCGCAATTTATTATAATTCAGGGTCTTGTTAAATTGGATCATTAGCTCTCAAGAATTTGTAGAATGATATTGTACAACAGCTTTTTTGTGCCTTCTTAATCTTACACATTTTCTTTCAACTCCTCAGAGCGTTCCCTGGCCTGTTTAAATCGGGAAAGAAATATTCGCCACCTGCCAAAAGAAGGGCTGTCAGGTCTACATCTATCCAGTTTTTCCTGCTAAATAAATGCGCACACGCCCAAGTCCTCTGATGAAATGGTCCTTCTTCGAGCTGGACTTGGCAGGAGGACTATTGGTATTCCAGAAAATGCTGACCACTCGGAGGTAAAATATAGGGGTAGAGATGTGCTACTGTTTGCCAATTGAAGTAGTACCTGGAACAAGTCTACCTGAACAGAGGATATGGGGAATGGTTGGAGTAGTAACTGTGCACTTGTTTCCCCCCCTTTCCACATAGATATCAATGATATTGCTGGACAGGTTTTCCAAGATGGTACCACTGGAAGGGCCCTGGATGCTGTATAAGGCTGCTGGTAAGATGGCATGTTTCTTACTAAATTCAATTGTCAGCAGTTGAATACAATTTTAATATCCTCATTCTACTACTCTGGTTTCCATTACAATAACTAAAAACACTTGTAAGTACACAATTCAACACGCTCCCACATAGGAGGATCAGGCCAGCGGAAACTTAGTGTTTTAGCACCTGAGGCAGAAGGGTACACGGGGGCCTACCTTGCCAAAGCGTTTGGAGGAAGGAGCTGTCTTTACATAATGCCAATCCAGGACACCTTGGACACCTCCCCCTTGCCATACTCCTCCAAGGAGTTTGATAAAATGCCCAAAGCAAGATGTGCCACTTGCCGGCTGAAGATGCCTGTGCAGCTCCTGGCTTTGCACGCCACGGAATGTCAGCCAGAAAGCTGTTCTTCTGCTGACCCGGTAATGTTGTCACAGTTAACTATGCGGGGGATCCTTATTGTCCTATTCCCTGTATCTACGGCTTTTTGACCATCGCTCTGTTTCAGAATTTGGACCGTGATGAGTCTGAGTCTCAACGATGGGAATGTAAGTTCGCTCATGCGTAGCTTTTGTATAAACTATTTTCATTGTCTGTGACCGCTTGACAACCATTTGACATTTTACTATAGGAATCTCCAGGTGTGCTCCTGTGTACAACACCCCCTCACATAATGGATGTTAAGGTAAAAAACTATGTATTACTGGTCACTGACATTATTGCAGATGGCAAACATATTGCCTCTGGCCATTTCACTTAAAAATGAAACTGTATGTTTTCTGTTTTTATAAAGGTGGCCTGTCCAGTGTGCGCAGTCTTGTTTCCTGACTATTTTGTGGAAGTACATGCCAGCACCTGTGGAGACAGGTTTGTTGCGATTATGCACATTTCTATTTGTATTCACTTATTTATTCTTGCATAGTATTGAACATTGTTAACCATAGTTTGGGATTCCACTGATAAAGGCATGTCCACTTAAACTGTTTACTCCAGCACATTGCAAAGACCCAACGTCATCAATTTAGACGTGGAGGAAAAGGATGCAAGTGAAGAACTGAAGGGGGGTGGGGGACAAAGCGTGTAACAGGTTCGTTCAGCTTAACATTTCTCATACTTTTTGAACTTGTCACTCCAGTTCCTTTTTTTTTTTTTTCTTCATGTTTCCTTATCTAAATACTCTCTAACTATAATTTTTGTTTTCCCCCTTCAAGTCTTGCCGAAGCCCTCCACACACTTAGTGGACGAGTGGACACCACAGCGGTCTTCAACATTAGTGTCACACGAGAGGACATGTTCAACAGAGGTATGGGGCAGTGGAAGCGGCAAAAACGATCTTCTCCAAAAGATGCCCTCAGAGTGTCATTCATTGGAGAATCTGGTATCGATAATGGGGCTCTCAGGAAAGAGTTCTTGACTGGTATGTTAAAAAATGGTTGAGGCTTTCCATGATGTGGGCTGTAAATAGTTTTTTTAAATATAGTAGTTTGAAAGGTTCTTCTTTCACTCATAGAAATGATGGCAGATGTTCAAGCCAGGCTATTTCAAGGAGGGACTCTTGGGAAAACCCCCAAGTACTCCATCACGGACTACCAAAACGACAATTTCAAGTATGTAGAATTGTGTCATGCAATATAACATTCATTTGTTATTGTCTATGCATTAATTACACTGTTACTACAGGACAGCTGGCGAGCTGATTGCTGTCAGCCTTGCGCAAGGTGGTCCTCCACCAAACTTTTTCCACGAGTGGTGCTATGGTTACATCTCCACCGGGGAGATTGACAAGGAGGCGATTTCAAAAGAGGATGTAACCGATCCAGAGCTCAGACAGCTCATAGAAGAGGTTTGTCTTCCCCCTGCTCGCATGCTCCTTGGCTGAAGCTCTGCTCGACATGGACAGAATACTGGCATGTGGGTACAGTGGAGAGAAAGGAAGACATTATAAAGTGAGTGCATTTTCTAAGTGGTTTATTTTTTTGCCATGACATTTTGATCCTTATTATTTTCACCCCCCAACTTTTACAGTCACCTAACACTTTTAGTAATTGTGTGCACTCAAATATTATTTTTAATTCATGATTTTATATTCGTTTGCTGCCAACATCCAGTTTCTGATATATTTCCGTTTTATACATTTTACTGAATTATAGGGCCCATTATCCTCTGTCCGCATCCTCCCGATGCTGCAGCAGATATGCTCAGGCATGAAGCTGTATGGGTTGAGTGAGATGATCTCACAGCAACCACTCGACTTCCGCCAACTGTTTGTGCCTGGTCTTTTGGAAAAGGTCAGTTGTCATTAGTTGACTTGTTTTTCCTCAATGAATGTCAAACCTTAAGATCATGTGATATTGAGAATAAAGCATTTGTTGTTTGTTTTTTTTCCTCTTAAGCTGTATGCTGACTTCCTGGTGGGAGCCATGTTCCCAACTTTTAGTGAGCCGGGCTCACTGAGACGCCAGAGGGAATCCAAGATTGTCAACTTCTTGCAAGATTTCATACAGAGCATTGAAGGTGTGTGTGTGTGTGTACTCTGTTTGAGAACTTTAATCACGTGCATTACATTCATTCAATCACGTTCATGTGCATACAGCTCAGATAGTAGTTTTGAGAATGAAACGGGAAAGCCTAATTTAGTGTCTCTACTTGAAAAAAAGCAACAGTTATAAATAAGGCAATTTTATTAACATTGCTTAGGTAACGTTAAGCATCTCTCTGTACTCATTTCTTTAAATGCTAACTTGTTACAGATGAAGAAGAGAGGACTACTGTCTGTGCTCTGGAAGTTGGATGTGGACTGGAGACTGATGGTGATGACAAACGCATGGTCACTGTCAGTCGCCTTCTTCAATGGCTGACTGGACAGGCACATGTCCCCATCACATCAACCGAGAGGGAGCAGTTCAGAATTCAGGTTGAATTCGACCACGCTTGCGAAGTGCGCTATGGTACTGATAGCGTGTGTCAGTTATTGGATGCCTGGAAGAACTCAGTTCAACAACTTCTCTCGTTCTCTAAATTTATTTACTAAATGATCACAAGCAAAGTAGTAAGCGCTGCAATTGCAAAAGCACCTGAACTTTAATAGACATGAAGAGTAATGCAATGAAGAATATCTACAGAATATAAGGATTTATATTATCAGTACACACACCATATGCTTTCCTGTCGTCAACGCGTGCTCCAACTCAATCACATTGCTGACACAGCACCTCAGCACTTATGCAGACTTTTTGAGCAATATAACGCTGGCTGTTAATAACAGTACCGAGTTTGGAAGGTCATAATTTGAGTACTGATTTTAGTACTGTTCTGAGTGTCAGTTCATGGCACTAGAGCAGACATGGGCAAAGTACGGCCACCGGGCCGTATACGGCCCGTTGGGCTTTTTAATCCGGCCCGCCGAACTTGTCCAAATATTATTATTAGGGCTGCAACAACGAATCGATTAGCAAAAGTGTTGGCAATGAATTTCATTATCGATTCGTTGTGTCGCGCGATTATTACGCCAGTCAATAAGTCGCGGAGAAAGAAAAAAAAAAAAAAAGAGCGGAGCCGGCAGCGTTTCTGAGATTGGAGTGAGACACTGAGAAAAATAGAACATCTTGCATGTGACGTGGCGAGTCTTGGCCAATCAGCGTTAAGATATCGACAGCGTCTTCATTTCCCTCTAACTTGTTTTTAATGGAAGCTAGTCAGCTTGCTATCACGTTAGCTAACGTGTTTGGGTTGTGTAGTGTCGTTAAAGTTACTTTATGTTCCGTTACAGTTCAGTCTTGCTTGTAAAATGAAACATGCCGTAACCCCCCGGTCTGGTACACCGGCACACCGGAGGATCTGGCTGCAGGTTGTTTTTTTACTCAAAGTAGAATGAATCAAATCACGTAGTTGGGCTTAGCCAACAACGTGATGTCGTGGTCGTAAGAGACCCAGAATGAAATAGTTTAAGGAAGAGGACGCTCTATGCAGCGCAGCTTGATGCAGAGCTGAGATGAAGAGGTCAGAACAGACGTGAGAGGAGCAGTACAGCTTCCCTCTGTCCAGTGTTTCATACATATTGATAAAGCAGGTCATGCTAAATGCAGCCTCTGCTCCAAGGAGATCATTACAGTAAAAGGGGCTCACATTTGGCAAATGTAAAGCATACACGTTTTTAGTGTTAGTCCATTTTCATTTAATTTTTTTTATTAACAGCTCAGGAATGTTCAAGGAGCAACCTGTTTGTGCTTTCTGAAGATGTTTTGCACTGTGAATTTGCACTGTCAGTTCTGTTTTTGAATAAAGGGTTGGAAATTAATGCTTTTTCTATGTTTTTATCCAATTAATCGAAAAAATAATCAACCGATTAATCGATTATTAAAATAATCGTTAGTTGCAATTCGTGCAATTTGTTAAATTGCCTTGCAAATAAATGCTTTGCTACCTGTTAAAGGCCAAATCCTTTCATGTAATGATTTTTACATGTCATTTATATTAGTTCACACAAACACTCCATCCATCTGGTCCTGGCCCGGCCCCTCTGTCAAATTTTAGAACCCATTGTGGCCCGCGAGTCAAAAAGTTTGCCCACCCCTGCTCTAGTGCCATGAACTGACACTCAGAACAGTATTAAAATCAGTACTCAAATTATGACCGTCCAAACTCGGTACTGTTATTAACAGCCAGCGTTATATTGCTCAAAAAGTCTGCATAAGTGCTGAGGTGCTGTGTCGGCAATGCGATTGAGTTGGAGCACGCGTTGACGACAGGAAAGCATATGGTGTGTGTACTGATAATATAAATCCTTATATTCTGTAGATATTCTTCATTGCATTACTCTTCATGTCTATTAAAGTTCAGGTGCTTTTGCAATTGCAGCGCTTACTACTTTGCTTGTGATCATTTAGTAAATAAATTTAGAGAACGAGAGAAGTTGTTGAACTGAGTTCTTCCAGGCATCCAATAACTGACACACGCTATCAGTACCATAGCGCACTTCGCAAGCGTGGTCGAATTCAACCTGAATTCTGAACTGCTCCCTCTCGGTTGATGTGATGGGGACATGTGCCTGTCCAGTCAGCCATTGAAGAAGGCGACTGACAGTGACCATGCGTTTGTCATCACCATCAGTCTCCAGTCCACATCCAACTTCCAGAGCACAGACAGTAGTCCTCTCTTCTTCATCTGTAACAAGTTAGCATTTAAAGAAATGAGTACAGAGAGATGCTTAACGTTACCTAAGCAATGTTAATAAAATTGCCTTATTTATAACTGTTGCTTTTTTTCAAGTAGAGACACTAAATTAGGCTTTCCCGTTTCATTCTCAAAACTACTATCTGAGCTGTATGCACATGAACGTGATTGAATTAATGTAATGCACGTGATTAAAGTTCTCAAACAGAGTACACACACACACACACACACCTTCAATGCTCTGTATGAAATCTTGCAAGAAGTTGACAATCTTGGATTCCCTCTGGCGTCTCAGTGAGCCCGGCTCACTAAAAGTTGGGAACATGGCTCCCACCAGGAAGTCAGCATACAGCTTAAGAGGAAAAAAAACAAACAACAAATGCTTTATTCTCAATATCACATGATCTTAAGGTTTGACATTCATTGAGGAAAAACAAGTCAACTAATGACAACTGACCTTTTCCAAAAGACCAGGCACAAACAGTTGGCGGAAGTCGAGTGGTTGCTGTGAGATCATCTCACTCAACCCATACAGCTTCATGCCTGAGCATATCTGCTGCAGCATCGGGAGGATGCGGACAGAGGATAATGGGCCCTATAATTCAGTAAAATGTATAAAACGGAAATATATCAGAAACTGGATGTTGGCAGCAAACGAATATAAAATCATGAATTAAAAATAATATTTGAGTGCACACAATTACTAAAAGTGTTAGGTGACTGTAAAAGTTGGGGGGTGAAAATAATAAGGATCAAAATGTCATGGCAAAAAAATAAACCACTTAGAAAATGCACTCACTTTATAATGTCTTCCTTTCTCTCCACTGTACCCACATGCCAGTATTCTGTCCATGTCGAGCAGAGCTTCAGCCAAGGAGCATGCGAGCAGGGGGAAGACAAACCTCTTCTATGAGCTGTCTGAGCTCTGGATCGGTTACATCCTCTTTTGAAATCGCCTCCTTGTCAATCTCCCCGGTGGAGATGTAACCATAGCACCACTCGTGGAAAAAGTTTGGTGGAGGACCACCTTGCGCAAGGCTGACAGCAATCAGCTCGCCAGCTGTCCTGTAGTAACAGTGTAATTAATGCATAGACAATAACAAATGAATGTTATATTGCATGACACAATTCTACATACTTGAAATTGTCGTTTTGGTAGTCCGTGATGGAGTACTTGGGGGTTTTCCCAAGAGGCCCTCCTTGAAATAGCCTGGCTTGAACATCTGCCATCATTTCTATGAGTGAAAGAAGAACCTTTCAAACTACTATATTTAAAAAAACAATTTACAGCCCACATCATGGAAAGCCTCAACCATTTTTTAACATACCAGCGTGTAACGAACCTGTTACACGCTTTGTCCCCCACCCCCCTTCAGTTCTTCACTTGCATCCTTTTCCTCCACGTCTAAATTGATGACGTTGGGTCTTTGCAATGTGCTGGAGTAAACAGTTTAAGTGGACATGCCTTTATCAGTGGAATCCCAAACTATGGTTAACAATGTTCAATACTATGCAAGAATAAATAAGTGAATACAAATAGAAATGTGCATAATCGCAACAAACCTGTCTCCACAGGTGCTGGCATGTACTTCCACAAAATAGTCAGGAAACAAGACTGCGCACACTGGACAGGCCACCTTTATAAAAACAGAAAACATACAGTTTCATTTTTAAGTGAAATGGCCAGAGGCAATATGTTTGCCATCTGCAATAATGTCAGTGACCAGTAATACATAGTTTTTTACCTTAACATCCATTATGTGAGGGGGTGTTGTACACAGGAGCACACCTGGAGATTCCTATAGTAAAATGTCAAATGGTTGTCAAGCGGTCACAGACAATGAAAATAGTTTATACAAAAGCTACGCATGAGCGAACTTACATTCCCATCGTTGAGACTCAGACTCATCACGGTCCAAATTCTGAAACAGAGCGATGGTCAAAAAGCCGTAGATACAGGGAATAGGACAATAAGGATCCCCCGCATAGTTAACTGTGACAACATTACCGGGTCAGCAGAAGAACAGCTTTCCGGCTGACATTCCGTGGCGTGCAAAGCCAGGAGCTGCACAGGCATCTTCAGCCGGCAAGTGGCACATCTTGCTTTGGGCATTTTATCAAACTCCTTGGAGGAGTATGGCAAGGGGGAGGTGTCCAAGGTGTCCTGGATTGGCATTATGTAAAGACAGCTCCTTCCTCCAAACGCTTTGGCAAGGTAGGCCCCCGTGTACCCTTCTGCCTCAGGTGCTAAAACACTAAGTTTCCGCTGGCCTGATCCTCCTATGTGGGAGCGTGTTGAATTGTGTACAGACAAGTGTTTTTAGTTATTGTAATGGAAACCAGAGTAGTAGAATGAGGATATTAAAATTGTATTCAACTGCTGACAATTGAATTTAGTAAGAAACATGCCATCTTACCAGCAGCCTTATACAGCATCCAGGGCCCTTCCAGTGGTACCATCTTGGAAAACCTGTCCAGCAATATCATTGATATCTATGTGGAAAGGGGGGGAAACAAGTGCACAGTTACTACTCCAACCCTTCCCCATATCCTCTGTTCAGGTAGACTTGTTCCAGGTACTACTTCAATTGGCAAACAGTAGCACATCTCTACCCCTATATTTTACCTCCGAGTGGTCAGCATTTTCTGGAATACCAATAGCGGCTGTCGTGATCGTCGCAATAAAACATCTTTGATGTGACGTGTCGAGTCTTGGCCAATCAGCGTTAAGATGTCTCCAGCGTCTTCATTTCCCTCAAACTTGTTTTTAATGGAAGCTAGTAAGCTTGCTATTACGTTAGATAACGTTTTTGAGTTGTCGTTAAAGTTACGTTATGTTCCGTTACAGTTCAGTCTTGCAAAAAACCGCAACGTGATGAAACATGTTCACGCAGTCACTCGTTAACGTTAAACCGGCAGATCTGGCGGCAGGTTTTTTTACTCAAAGTAGAATGAATCAAATCACGTAGTTGGGCTTAGCCAACAACGTGATGTCGTGGTCATAAGAGGCCCAGATATTGATCAGATGATGTAAATTAAATAGTTTAAGGAAGAGGACGCTCTATATGTAGCGCAGCTTGATGCAGGGCTGAGATCAAGTGGAGGTCAAAACAGACGCGAGAGGAGTCAGTACAGCTTCCCACTGTCCCAGTATTTCATACATATTGATAAAGCAGGGTATGCTAAATGCAGCCTCTGCTCCAAGGAGATCAATTACAGTAAAAAGGGATCGCATGCATGCACACATATATGTGATGCACAGACGTAAAGCATACATGTGTATGTTTTTTGGTCCATTTTTATTTAGTTTTTTTAATTAAAAGCTCAGGGACGATCAAGGAGCAACCTGTTTGTGCACTTTATGAAGATGTTTTGCACTGTCACGTCTGTTTTTGAATAAAGGGTGGGAAAATTAATGCTTTTTTTATCCGATTAATCGAAAAAAGATTAATCGATTATTAAAATAATCGATAGTTGCAGCCCTAGATATTAGCACAAAGACCCTTCAGTTGAGGATGAAAACAATGTACCCTCACACTGATCATAAGAACAAATTTAAGTTCCAAACCTGGCCATATTGTGGTCCACTGCATTTCCCGCTGTAGGACAACCAGGGGTCCTCTGCTGCCTCATATGGGATGCCGGACGCTGACTTGTTCCAGCCTGCTCCCTACTGCCAAGGGCAGACAACGGTTGTCCCGGTGTAGCAGGCTGTCTGTTGCCTACTGCCACATGCTCTCCCTGAACCGGTTCTTCATCTGTGGAAACATTTCAAAACCTGTCTATAAGACCCTAGGAGCTAAATATGAAGATAGTCTATCTAGATCAGTGGTTCTCAAATGAGGGTACATGAGATATATTTAAAATTAGCATCAATTCAAACATCCTTTAAAAATTGTTATTTAATAAATATTCAATAAAATAAAAGTGTAAGTTCATAAACTGAATTTTATATATTCTATAATAAATCAGACACTGATGACACAGCGCTGTGCATTACATCTTTTTTCAACCAAAAATGCTTTGTGCTGGTTAGGGGGTACTTAAAATGTCCACGGGGGGGTTCATTAATGAAAAAAGGTGGAGAACCACTGCTCTAGATCATACCGATTTATACATTAACAACATAGTCCCCAGGCCTGTAAATAATATGAACTATAGAAGGCGTAATTTAAATGGCTGTACAGAAGTAGCCTGTATAGCCTATGGAAATGGCACATGTTGTCTGCTGTCATCTCACAACATACTTACGGTTTTGAGAAGATGGCTCATCATCTTTAGCCAAGGCACTTCTCAACAAGTCGACAATACGCCTGGCAGCATTCTGTAACTCGGCCTGTTATACAGATAAACAAAATATAGTACAGTCAAATTCCCCCCGACAACCGTGGCATGCCACGGTGTGGCTCCCCGACAATCACCGGCTAGCGTAGCTGCCACGGCCAGCGTAGCGGCCGCTGCACTGACCACGCTGGTGTAGCTACGCTAACCAGCGTGGTCAGTGCAGCGGTGCAGCTACGCTAACCAGCCTGGCAGCTACGCTAACCAACGAAGCTAGTGGAACCAGTCCCAGCTCGACGACGCGGGCAGTCGCAGCTTTCTTTAAATTTAATTTAATTTTACGGGAGACTGTCACCCAATCACAACATAATTACACGCTGGTTAGCTAGGATTAGGTAAACTAGCTCCCCCGACCACCGTGGCTTGAGGTCGCCCCGACCACGGGGTGGCTCCCCCCGACAGCCACCGGCCAGTGTAGCGGTCACTACGCTGGCCTTGGCCGCTAGCTCCAGCGTAGCTAGCCGCTCCAGCGTAGCTAGCCGCTACGCTGGTCAGCTGGTCAGCGTAGAGGCCAAGGCCAGCGTAGTGACCGCTACACTGGCCAGTGGTTGACAACCACGGGGTAGCTCGCCCCGACCACTGTGGCAAGCCACGGGGTGGCTCCCCCCGGAACCACCGGCCAATGTAGCGGTAACTGTAAAGCAAAGAACCCACGAGAGCGCATTGAGAGGCGAGAGCCTGATGGACAGCTTCGGAGTCCGCTGGGTCCATAATGGCGAGTTTGTACTGTTATGTACCGGACCACGGTGGCTGGACCCACAAGCAGACACAAGGCAGTTTGATTAAAAAAAGGCAAGTTTTACTGGATTTCACATGCAGGACGTCAAAAGACAAACTCGCACAGGACAAGGAGTTGACACAGACTAAATACACAAGGGAATGAGACACAGGTGGAAACAATGAGGGCGGGGCTTGCAATCACACAGGAGGGCGGCACACGAGGGGGGAGGAGTCTGGAACGAGAGACAAGGTGAGTGACAGACAACACAACAGACACAGACAGTGAACACAGAAATACCCAGAAGGTCTGGGTGTAACAAGAACATGATAAACTACGTTACACAAATCACTAACTAAATAAATAGGGTTAAGAAAATATATACGTTACCTCCTTCTGGTCTGCCATGCCTCGTACTGATTTTTCCGCTTTCTCAAACTAGCTTTGTACCGCCTACTAGGAACTTTAGTCCAATTAGATGTAGAGATACGATGGTGACTGGGTCCGCCCACTTACTGTCAAAAATAAAATCGAGAGAGAGAGCAGGTAACAGACACGCGAGCGAGCAGGTTAAAGTTGTGCTCACGTGAGCGGGGATTTTGCTCTCGTAGTGATGTAAAAGCGCTCGTCAAAGTAAATTACGCGCGCGGATGTTTGATTTGCGCGCTCTCGTTGAGCTCTTGCGCGCTCTCGTGGAGCTCATTTGCGCTCTCTACTTTTGGCATTGATTTGCCGCCATAGTTTTTCATAAGGAGTTAGGAGAAGACAACCGCAGTGTTTGGCAAATCCAACTCCACTTTCACTAATGACGTAGTTATGACGCAATGGCAGGCGATGTTAGTGACGTCGGTATGTCTGCAGCGGTGAAACTACAATGTTCCGAAGATGGACTACAAAAAGCGCAGCTTAGATACTTCGTCCGTCTTCTTACAGTGTTGCGTCATAACGACATAAACAACCTGGTTCATAGTATTACTTTAATATCGAGGTTGGAATAGAAATGAACGAAGGAATATGAAAGTGAAACCAACGTATTTTTCACAGAGAGTACAAAGCTACTAAACTGTCTCTTTGTTCAGTTTCAAACATGCTGACTTAAATATGTTATACCACAAATGATGTGTGTCATATATGTGTGTCTCATCTCCCTTTTTGTGTTATGGTTTATCTATATGCAGATTATAATCTGATCATAAAAATATGCAGACAGTTTATGAAACACCACACAACTCGTGTTGACTTGATATGTTTTATTGTAATGTGAAAAACAAAATAGTTGATTAAAAAGATGATAATCAGAAACATGACGTCCAGTTTAACTCTTTCATTAAAGCTTCTGTAACTGAAGTCAAATAACATACAAGCGTGAGGGCTGAAGCTGCAGTTCAACACCAGAGAGAATATCAATACGTCAGTTTGATCACTTTACAGCAGTTTGATCACTTTACAGCAGTTTGATCACTTTACAGCAGTTTTCAGCATCGTAACGTTTGTAGTTTGCCAGCAGGTTTAACAGATTATTGAAAGTATTTCCAAGTTATGCTAATGGTTATTTACATGATCTGCGTTTGTCTTCATGATCGTCTGTTCTCGTGAACGACCGAATGATACGTCACTTTAAATGTTGCGGCCGCAAGGAAATGTGGGTCGGCATTATCTCCTTTCCTTTCGCAAATGAAGGTTCAGAGGTTCCTATGCTAAAGGAACTAAGTAAGGAAGCATTGAAGCTCCTTTCCTTTGCGTTTGGACAATGATGTCACAATCAGAAAAACATACCGACGTAAATAATTCATATATAAGATGCATTCTGCCGGTAGAAATCGATCCTGCGCGTATAAGCAGGACACAGAACATAGTATAAATACCATGTTCTTTGGTTCATATCTCGGTGATGCTTTGAAGCAGAGCGATTTGGTGAATATATTTGGATTCTGTGTGGAATTGTCTTGCTTTCTGCCATCTGCCATTTTTTCTGATAGCACCGAGCTACGGGTTGCTAGTTCCGGAAACATGCCGAGTGGGGTGACTCATGACAACATTATGATTATGATATTTTCATAATTATTTTAGTTGGTGTTTGAGTTGTGTTGAAATGGCTGACTAATTATTGTAGCCCAGGTTCTCTTGTTTAATTCGATGTGTAACATCAATATATTTGTTCATGATTATTGTAATGTTTTACACAGTTTAACTATCATGTCTAAAATTCAACCTACATAGGAAAACATACGATCATTTTTATCAATATTTTAGGTGAATTTTTTTAGAACGCTTCACGTGACGCTTCACGTGACGCTTCACGTGACGCTTCAGAGGAAAGGACGTCTCATGTCTCTTAAAACATATCTCCTCGCGTCTTCTCTCCTTGCATAGTTTCCTTGCATCTCTCCATGTATCCCTGGTGGGAGGGACTAAGACGCAAGGAAAGGACGCAAGTGAGGGAAACGGGGATGCAATTTAGAGACTTGAGATGTACCCCTTCTCTCATGAGCTGCCACAGAACCAGCAGCACTAGTGGAGTTTGGAGACGTGATCCACTTCCTGAAAGTATATCTACTTTGCTCAGTTTGCTGCAGCAGTTGAGGAATCGCTCTTTTTCGCTCATCTGCAGCTTGATACTTTTCAGCAGATGCTGTGTGTTTGTTCTGGAAGAGTCTTTCAACATTACATGTTTTGTTGTTTGGTAATTTCTCGCCACATATCAAGCATACAGGTCAGCCAGCATCGTTGGCAGTGAAAACAAATGAATACGTCCACGATTTAAACTCTATTTTTCTCCATGACTTTTCTTTTTATTTATTTATCCGTTGATAGTATACTGAGGGCGGGGCTCTGTGAATCATGATGAGCCACCTGCAGGGGAAGAGGCTTGACAGCGGCATAACAGGATGTGACGCACATTTTAATTAAACAAATATTTGAACTTTTTATTTTATTTTCAGTGACCCATTATCACCTCAAAATTCCAAGATAAGAGGAGTTCCCTTTGAAAGATTTTCCACTTGGAAAAAAAATTCAAATAAATAAAGTGTTTTTTCTTATTTTTTCTCAAAGCCTCAGGGAGGCACAGAGGTGCGAAAGAGCCGCATGCCGACCCCTGCCTTAGACCCTCCCACCGGTCCCAGTCCCCTGTCATTCTCCTGCTCACCTGTTTCCTTTTTCCCTAATCCGCCCTGCAGTAACCCTGTTAAAGTCTTTTCCATCACCTTCTCTGCCCAAATGCTCCCCTATATCCATTTTCCCTCATCAGCTCTTCAGTACATATACCAGCCTCTTTTCCCCATTCACTTGCGAGTTTGCGTTGCTTTGTTGCCTCATGCTGTTGCTTTTCAAGACATCTGGACTTGTAACCATGGACATGGAAATACAGTATGTGCTTACCTGCTTACCCGACATACGGACAAATGATGCTTTGCCTCCATACAGAAAGAAATGGCAACGTAAATGTATATTTTAAAATGCCAGCATGTACACTAACATAGTTATGTTTTCTGAGTGGAATATTCATCAACATTACTGTCCCGCAAAGAAAGTAGTGCAGTGTGTGAGATTGATGTGTGTCTGTGCCCAGTTTATATCCTGTTCATACAACAGTGAAGTACAGGAATTTTCGTTTTCCCATCTAGAAAGTGTAAACACCCTCATTGGCCAGCTCATTGTGCGGAGCTCATAATCTTTTGCTTACTTAAAAAAAGAGGACCAGAGAGGAGTAAATATGAAGTTGTGTGGACTGGCAAGCAACATATTGATTGGACTGTTTGGACAGTAGGTCACAGAAGAGTAGGATACATGATGAAGTGAACAAGTAGGATACATGATGAAGTGAACAGAGTAGGATACATGATGAAGTGAACAGAGTAGGATACATGATGAAGTGAACAAGTAGGATACATGATGAAGTGAACAAGTAGAATACATGATGAAGTGAACAAGTAGGATACATGATGAAGTGAACAAGTAGGATACATGATGAAGTGAACAAGTAGGATACATGATGAAGTGAACAAGTAGGATACATGATGAAGTGAACAAGTAGAATACATGATGAAGTGAACAAGTAGGATACATGATGAAGTGAACAAGTAGGATACATGATGAAGTGAACAAGTAGGATACATGATGAAGTGAACAGGTAGAATACATGATGAAGTGAACAAGTAGGATACATGATGAAGTGAACAAGTAGGATACATGATGAAGTGAACAGGTAGAATACATGATGAAGTGAACAAGTAGGATACATGATGAAGTGAACAAGTAGGATACATGATGAAGTGAACAAGTAGGATACATGATGAAGTGAACAAGTAGGATACATGATGAAGTGAACAGAGTAGGATACATGATGAAGTGAACAGGTAGAATACATGATGAAGTGAACAGAGTAGGATACATGATGAAGTGAACAGAGTAGGATACATGATGAAGTGAACAAGTAGGATACATGATGAAGTGAACAGAGTAGGATACATGATGAAGTGAACAAGTAGGATACATGGTGAAGTGAACAGAGTAGGATACATGATGAAGTGAACAAGTAGGATACATGATGAAGTGAACAGAGTAGGATACATGATGAAGTGAACAAGTAGGATACATGGTGAAGTGAACAGAGTAGGATACATGATGAAGTGAACAAGTAGGATACATGGTGAAGTGAACAGAGTAGGATACATGATGAAGTGAACAAGTAGGATACATGATGAAGTGAACAAGTAGGATACATGGTGAAGTGAACAAGTAGGATACATGATGAAGTGAACAGAGTAGGATACATGATGAAGTGAACAGAGTAGGATACATGGTGAAGTGAACAGAGTAGGATACATGATGAAGTGAACAAGTAGGATACATGATGAAGTGAACAGAGTAGGATACATGGTGAAGTGAACAGAGTAGGATACATGATGAAGTGAACAAGTAGGATACATGGTGAAGTGAACAAGTAGGATACATGATGAAGTGAACAAGTAGGATACATGATGAAGTGAACAAGTAGGATACATGGTGAAGTGAACAAGTAGGATACATGATGAAGTGAACAGGTAGAATACATGATGAAGTGAACAGAGTAGGATACATGATGAAGTGAACAGGTAGGATACATGATGAAGTGAACAGAGTAGGATACATGATGAAGTGAACAGAGTAGGATACATGGTGAAGTGAACAGAGTAGGATACATGATGAAGTGAACAAGTAGGATACATGATGAAGTGAACAGGTAGGATACATGATGAAGTGAACAAGTAGGATACATGATGAAGTGAGCAGAGTAGGATACATGGTGAAGTGAACAGAGTAGGATACATGATGAAGTGAACAAGTAGGATACATGGTGAAGTGAACAGAGTAGGATACATGATGAAGTGAACAAGTAGGATACATGATGAAGTGAACAAGTAGGATACATGATGAAGTGAACAGAGTAGGATACATGATGAAGTGAACAAGTAGGATACATGATGAAGTGAACAAGTAGGATACATGGTGAAGTGAACAAGTAGGATACATAATGAAGTGAACAAGTAGGATACATGATGAAGTGAACAGAGTAGGATACATGATGAAGTGAACAAGTAGGATACATGATGAAGTGAACAAGTAGGATACATGGTGAAGTGAACAAGTAGGATACATGATGAAGTGAACAGAGTAGGATACATGATGAAGTGAACAAGTAGGATACATGATGAAGTGAACAAGTAGGATACATGATGAAGTGAACAAGTAGAATACATGAAGTGAACAGGTAGGATACATGGTGAAGTGAACAAGTAGGATACATGATGAAGTGAACAGAGTAGGATACATGATGAAGTGAACAGAGTAGGATACATGATGAAGTGAACAGAGTAGGATACATGATGAAGTGAACAGGTAGGATACATGATGAAGTGAACAGAGTAGGATACATGATGAAGTGAACAGAGTAGGATACATGATGAAGTGAACAGAGTAGGATACATGATGAAGTGAGGTGGAATGGGAGATTGGCATCATGGATGTGCAGCTGACAAATATGTATGCTATCATATCAATATGGACCAAATATCTGTGGAATGTTTCCAACACCTTGTGGAATCTAAGAAGAATGAAGGCAGTTCTGAAGGCCAAAGGGTCCAACCCGGTACTAGCAAGGTGTACCTAATAAAGTGGCCGGTGAGTGCATATATATTTGTGTGACAGATCCCTTTGAACAAAGCTGTCCAAAACCTGCACTGATATTCATGAAAACTGCAATCAAGAAATCAGTGAAAAGTCAGTGTTACATATTTTATTTCAACATACAATACTTTTTACAACCAAATGATTCTGTACTATTTGCAAATATATATGAATATATATATATGAATAACAGCATTTTCTGCAGCAGTTATGGATATTAGACATACAGTTAACTTTGACAATATTATGAATTGCTTCATGAATATATTACAAATACAAAGGATAAACAACATAATGCAAAGAAGTGTCTTTTCATAAAGTGGTGTTTGTTTAACCGCTGTAATCTCCAATGATAAAATGAATGACCTAGTAAAACTCAGGTCAAAATGCTAAAGCTTGTTATCATCTGCAATAGAAAATGAGCTTCCACACAGCGGAGACTGTCGAGAAGTGAAAATGGTTCCTGATAGGCTGACACCCCAGTGGTAGCTGTCAGTTCTCTGGAACGACAGATCATGCACAGAATGCTTTTTCAATACCGGTGATACCGTGTTGTACCTTTAAGACTCAGCCACAGCATTACATGTGAGACTGTACTCAGCAGAAGAAATGGGGCTTACTCAGTAGCAGAAGCTAAAGTAGCATGACATTAATATAGTGCTGCAGATATTTGTCAGTTAAAGGTAGGACGGGTGTGCAACACAAGTGACTGATCCTGTCTCCTACCAACAGTCATGGTTTACCCAGCTACCCTGGTATCTTCTCATTAATGTGCCCCATGAGCTGTAAAACAATCAGTTAAACGGATTCTCCAGCAATTTAGTATTTAATTTCAATAAAGTTGGGGAACTCACAGCAGATTAAAAATAGAATGGTAAAATGGAAGCAGCAGAGGCCACGGCATCCACCAAGCTGATCTTATTTGACAAGCCGTGTAGACCCTGGACAGGTTGCCAGACCGTCGCAGGGCTGTTATCAACTGACACATAGAGACAGACAAGCATTCACGCTCACAGCCACACCTGCAGGCCATTGAGCTTTCAATTAACCTGAGCTGCATGTCTTTGGACTGTGGGAGGAAGCCGGAGAACCCGGAGGGAACCCACGCTGCTAAATTCCAAATTAGTGAAGTTTCCATTTGGTCAACTGTCTAAAATATAATGTCATGGAATGCATGCTGCTCTGAGGATGAACCCATGACATTCTCCGTTAAGCTTCTTCCAGCACCACCCTCAGGCCAAAATACAACCTGGTAAGATAACTTTAAATTGAATTTAGACATTGCAATGACATTTCTTTAGCACTTGTATTGCTTTACTGCTAGTATCTAGGGTTTTTAAACCATGGGGAAGTTTCTAGGAATAGCACAATCATCAATAGATCATCAATATGTTTAGTATGTGTGATGTGAGAAACAATGCCTCTCTGTGCTGCTGGCTATACTTTAGACTTTTATTTTGAGTAAAACACTTTAGATTGAAATGCCTTAATGGCTGCAGAAGAAGGTACTGAAATAGCTGTTAGCTAAATGCATACATTGGAAACAGCAGAGTTGTGTGATGTATTCATGCGTTAAAATCATATTTCCATCAACAAATTGAAAAACAAATGCACTGCAAAAACAACAACAATAGTAATAAAACTGTTATTTTTTGTTTTAAGAGTTAAATGACTTCATACATTCCAGCCCACTGCTCTTACAGCAGTGATACTTTGAAAACCTGCCAAGCTTAATTTGACAAATTAAAATGTGCAGAATACTAAACCAACAACAGTCTGGCAACGGCCTTCTGAAGTTTGAACCCCAGAGGGAGGTTCCAACCCGCTTGTTACCCTACAAGGCAGCTAAAGGGTTCCAAGTCTTTGGCACGATATTCTTATCAGTCCTAAGCACGCGGGAAATGTTCAGTCTCTCTTCTTGGGAAACTGGGTCAAGAGCAATTTCCTATAAACAACAAATATTTTCTGTAAATTTGGATAAAATCGAGACAAATCTTGTCTTGCTCCTTGCCAATACATTGTTTTACTGCTTTTTCTTGTAGAAGGAACACCTTATTGCTAAATCTGGATCTGACAGAACTTCTCTATTTAACTTCATAGATCGGGGTTTCCTTTTGAATCCTATAATCATCCACAGTACAAATAAAAGTAAATAAAGCCAAGTAGCACAAGGCAGGACTCACACACGCTCAAGACGCTGACACGCATAATAATATGATAAGAATATATAATACGAGTATGTAGAGTCAGTAGGTGGTACTTTTATGCAAGTTGATTTCTCATCAGGAATATAACCGGTTTTGTTCAGCATCAGTTACCATGGTGATCTCCCCCAGAAGTCACCTTGCTGTTAGCATCCTGCTTGGTGGTTCAGGCCTCTGTTCTCCACTGATGTCTCACTTCTCTACGTAGCCGATGTGACTGAGCACACAGCTTATCTGAATTAAATTGACTTTAGATGGACCATAGAATGGAGCCCAGAGTTTAAATGATCCAAGCAGCTTAAATATGGAAACATACAAATGCTCAGGTGTGCTCTGCAGGAGTCATATAAAAGCACTGATAGATAATTGCTCAAATAAATATGCCCAGTCACATTGTGGGCCAACTGAATAACTTCACAAAAGTAAACATTGTTGAGAAAAACACAGCTACAGCTGCTGTACTGAATGAGAAACATTATAGAAATCAAATGGTTTTGAAGCGAATCCAGGCAGCCAATCAGAGGCCAGCGCACAGCAGACGAGCTGCTTGGTGACAGAAGAGCTGTGTCCAGAAAAAAGCCTTGTTCACTCAGCCAACTGTCCTTTTACAATAGATAGTCGATAGCAAGCAGTACATTGAGATTTCGGACACTTAGTAATCATCATTGTTCATCATCACTTACAGGTATATAAACCATAACAGAGCTCAACATTAATGTGACCAATACAACTATAATTTGAAGCAAAAATAATTAGATAACAGAAAAAAGGTAAAGGTACAAGAAGATGAACATAATTTTTTCAAGAGGAACTACTTATCCCATAAACCATTGGGAGTGGTGACTCGCCGGTAACTTAACGGTGGTCTAAAAACAGAAAAGAAAGAGCCTGGAACTAACTGATGCTTCTGTGTTTTTGTTAAAGAGAGTTCTGAGTGACTTTTGCACTGAGGAACTTAATGCTGTGAAAATGTAATTCTACTGAATGTATTGAAACGGCAGATTGGAAGTGGATAACGTTTTTAGTTTGAGCAAAACGCTTCTTACTGAAATTACCTTACTTACTTGAATTTAAGAAACTTAATACAATATAAAACAAAATATAAACCTGCATAAGACCAATGTTTGAGACTTCACTGTAATCCCCGCACAGAAAAGCAATGCAAAATGAGTCTATGTAATATTACCAAAGAACAAAGAAAACAAACATAATTGGTTACAATCGGACAGGATTACAACCAGTAATTGATTAGCACAGCTCTTGGTGCTCCACACACAGTGGGTGATAGAATATGTTTTGTAGCTGTTCTCCACACACACTTTGTCATGAAGGAATCAACAGTCACACTCTGTAAATCAGTGATACAGTAAATCGCTTCCTCGGAACACGTGGGAGTGTTTCATAGCAGCCCTTCCCACGCTGCTATGTTATCAGACGTTGGGTCCTTTGCTGTAATGTTCCCTGAGGTTGTAGGTCTGATAACACATGGACACATCACAAACCCCGGAAAGCCCTGGGTGGCCCCGTTTACCGGGTTGTCCTAGAGGTCCAGGTTTTCCAGGAATACCCTGGTTTCCTGGATGGCCGATTCCATCGAAGCCACGAGGTCCCTGGATCCCTGTAGTGATATGGAAAGACAAAAAAAGAAAATCAGGTCAAACACAGCAGTTCCTGATATTTCTGACTCATTTATGGCAAGAAATCTTACAGTCCAACAAAAAATAGCACATGGTGGATCATAAATTACATCTAATCATGCATTAATAAGCTATTATAGCTTCCAGAGAAGTACAGAGCTGTCTGTAACTCACATCTCCCTCACCCCACCTACCAAGCTTTCACTAAAAGTACTCTGCAAATGAAGTACAAACAGGGTACACCCACATATTTATTAATAATGCAACGCTACAAAGAGCCTTGATGCATTTTGGTTAAAAAAGAACAGATCTAACTGGCCAGATGCCAGAACAGGTTGCTAAAATAGCTTAATGGGTGAAGACATTTCATAAAATATGATACATGGACTTTTTACATACCTGGCTGTCCAGGTGGTCCTGGAGGTCCATGGTAACCTTCTCCATTGATGCCTTTGAGCCCTCTTAGTCCCATGTCACCTGGGGACATAATATGTCTACTTTAAAAAAAAGAAAATAGCATTCAAGCTTCTATACATGAGCTGTCAGATTGAGAGCTGCAGGAACTGAAAGGTTATGTTCCTTCTACAGCAGCCGCGTTGGGACCAGTGCTGTGGGAGAGGCTGCAGGCCGTATTACACCGTAAAACTACAGCGATTTCTCTCACTAATGCTGATATGGACTTTTTTTTTACGACCTGAATTAATTTAACTATATTATCTGAAGCACCTCATTTCATTTTGGGGTAACATGTATGTCTTGGACACTGTAGCTCCAGTGCACAATTAACCATGAGACAGAATTTTAACAGGTTTAGTTTTACGTTGTTTGCCGAATGCTTTCAGCATTCAGACAAAATGACAAAGCTAATATGTTGATGTTAAGCAGGTAAACTATCTTACTTTAGCGTGCTAACATGTACTCATTAGCAGTAAATACAAAGTACAGTTGAGGCTGAAGGGAATGTTTGGTCCAAAGTGTTGGATGGATTACAATGTGACCAGATGATGGTGCTGGATGAACAGTTCTGACATCTCCAAAGTGCGTACCATTCATTCCGAGAGGAAGATGAATACCTGTACTTAATGGAATGGCAAGAGACCTTTCACTAAAAACTGAGTGTCAACCTTCTGGTGGTGCTGGATGAAATGTCAAGTGATCACTAATGTGATTAGGATTCATCCTCTGGGAACCACGCATGTCTGTACAAAATGTGTGCCAATCCGTGGACAAAATAAAACTTTGACCTGCTGGGGGCACTAAGGGAAAAATTAGGGGACTACCAAAGTCCGCAGGAATATATCTTCTGGGCACCATGAATGTCAATTGCTGTCGCTGTTGAGATATTTCAACCGAACAAAAGTGATGGAATGCCAGACAGGCCAATCAAGATTTGAGTCATTGGCATTGCTATAAAGCCTCTGTATGGAGTCGCCTGCAGGATGTTGTTAGGTTACTTAAAGTGGTAATAAATCAAAGACAGCTCATTGAGGTGTGTTTGCATTCAGTATTCACTGTCTTTTGCTCTGCTGATTTCTGCTGATGTTCGCTTGTTTAATGATCTTGTTTTATGGGGTACAGTGAACATCAACACATCCAATTTGTTACTTATTGACACTGTTTTGATTTTAATTGTTGATGAAAGCAACAGCAAAATGTGTTGTCGCTTTCCTCTGTGAAGTTGTGTTGCTATTTATTATGCTGTTTTCATCAGAGTAAAGAGACTGCCGTTACAGACGGTCAGACACCACTGGCTTAAATATTTTAGACATTGAATACAGATAACATAAACGTAATGTGTTGATTAATCCCTATAAAGAAATCTATCTATTTCACCTTTGAGGCCTGCAGGACCCTGTATTCCAGAAGGTCCAGGGTAACCGGGAGTGCCCCTCCTGCCAGGGTAGCCTGTAGTCCCCATGGAGCCTTTGGGTCCTGCTGCTCCTGGCTCTCCCGGAGGTCCCTTCACGCTTTGGCAGGGCTCGCACCTGGCTGGAGGGGCCAAGGTCTGGAGCAGTGCTGGGAGCTGGTCTGCAGGGCACAGCCAGAAGGTGCTGAGTAATCCAGTAATATATTCTATATTATGTGACAGCTACTGTCTGACCACATAAAACTTCCATAATATTGGAATCTGTAGCCAATCAGGAGCCTGTTTGCTACAGAGATATTGGGTCTTTCCAATCAACTAAATATGCTCCCTCCCCTCCGTGCTCCTTCGGCTCATTGCCCTGAATCTGATCAATGTCGGCCATTATTGAGGATGTTCCAATTAGAGCTACGCCCATCAATTGGCCAATATATTAGATTATATCATTGCAAATTAGGCAAACTACCTGTAGGCACAGGAATAACATATACATGAACATATATGCATGTATTCACGATGGAAATTCATTTTTGTCAGATTTTTCTTCCTCAAAGGACTCATTTAGGGAAAGTGAGGGAGTTTAAATGTTTGTCATGCAGCAATCTTATATCATGACTACAGCTACAATCAGACCTGGAACAATAGAGACATAATCTATGTGCATCAAGCATGCCAGGATTTTCTTTAAATCTGCATTTATCAAATACTTGTATTTATATTACTAATTGAACAAAAGGACAAAATGGGATGAAAAAAATGACTACATTTTAGATATCAAAAATCCACCTTGGCTCAATGCAGCGTTTTGGTGTCTTTCTGCTAATTGTTTTGGTTTGACAGCCTGCAACTTTACGGTTTTGGTTTACTCTCAATGCTCGTTTACGAAGCCGGGCCGGCTCGCGGCCTTCGCTCTACATGGCTTTACATCTGGCGGTTACATCTGGTTAGCTGCAGCTCAGCTGTCGTCATAATGAGAGCCGCCTGGAGGCAATAGATGTGCTCTGAATTCCATATGAAGAACCAAAAGAAGAGAAAGAAAGCTCTAAACACCCACTGTCCACTGCCTGCCCAGCACCAAACAGCAGACAATGTTAGCAAACAACTGTTGCACACAGTGGAGCATTTAGCAGCTAAAGTGCAGGATCTTTCCCTCAGGAGTTGTTGGCGACCAAGCCAAGGTGGCTGGCACATCAACTATCAAGTTAAAGGGAAGATGGTCATATATGTTATAGCTTTTTCTTGTATCATTGTTGAGAACCACTCATCGCTCATTGTATCCAGGGAGGTTAAAAGTACAGTTGGAATGTTAGTATATCCTAGGGTGACCAGACGTCCTCTTTTTCCCGGACATGTCCTCTTTTCAAGACCTAAAAAAAGCGTCCGGCAGGGATTCCAAAAACGTCCGGGATTTTGCTACGTCGGGGAAAATAGTTATTACCCCCTTACAAGTTTTGGAAATGGTACGTCCGGGAAAATAGTTATTACCCCCTTACAAGTTTTGGAAATGGTACGTCCGGGAAAATAGTTATTACCCCCTTACAAGTTTTGGAAATGGTATCTCCCTCACGTTCCACCTTCTTGCGCAAGCTCTGACTGTAGAGAGAACTGTCATTGGTCGACCGATCTCAACGTAAATGTAAGTTCACGGCATGCTACACACTACTGCTACCCCCCTGCGACGAAGTGGCCTCCTCCTCCTCTCTCCCCCCCCCCGGAACGAAGTGTCCTCTTTTTCACAAACTCAAATCTGGTCACCCTAGTATATCCAACGTCCAGCAAATGTGAACTGCAGTCAATTAGCCGCAGCCTGTAAAGGCCTGAAGCCGCTATCGCTGCTGTACAGAGCGCTATCTCTTCTTTATTGAAAGTTTATTCAAATTGAATGTGTAGCATGCATGTTGAAATTCTTCAACGTCACCACTGCACGTCATCGAGTTCCCAGGAAGAGATAACCCCTTATCTCTTCACATTTCATATATATCACATATCACATATCACATTTCCCCAAATGTGATATTGTTTGCAATACACCCGCCAAGTGTGGAGCTGATCAGATGAGTGGTTCTCAAGATACACACACACACACACACACACACACACACACACACACACACACACACACACACACACACACACACCCTGCTTTATATTTCCTCTTGCATGATTGTTGGGCGCAGCTATGAAGCATGCAGAGGAGATGGAAGCCTGTGTCACCCTGCACGCGTTCAGTGTGACACATCCAGATAGAAAGCACCCAAAGTGTTGCTTGGTTTACTTGGACTAAAGCTACAGTCTGTAGGATGGATGACTGTTTATTTACATTTGCATTCTTGTCAATAAAGGTAAATAACTGAAAAAAAGCATGTTGGGTTATTTAACATTGTGCTACTCTTCACAGAGAGAACAGTTATTAAATAGTTCACCAGATATCTTGGTTTAAACCGAGTTCATTATAACCAGTTAAGCACTCGATAAAAGGAATTATGTGAAATGTGCAACTCATCTGAGCCAGCTGTTAGCAGCATTTGGTGTGTCTGCGAGTTTCAGATCCGGGCTTTAAACAAACAAATACTTACTACGCAGAACGTCCGTGCAGAGCTTCAGAAGATATTCATCTGAGGGAGGCTTGCCCTGCAACACACAATTACACTTTGATTCAGCTGAATCCACTGTGGGACGGAGAACACAGCGACCTGCACATGACCCACACATCCCGACGGCAACGCCCCCAGTATTCCCAAACATAACTGTCCAAAACAAATCCAGGCAGGACATCACTGTGGACTCACAGGTTTCCCAGGATACCCCGGTTGACCTGGTTGGCCCGGCGACCCGTCCTGACCGGTGTACCCTCTGGGACCGACGGTACCTGTGTGGCCCGGGTCCCCCTTCCTTCCCTCAGGCCCCCTGTGGCCGGAGTCACCCGGCATTCCTGTCTGAAGACAGAAGGGAGGAGAGACAATTTCAAAAGGTTACAAAAGAAAAGGTTCAATTGAGGCATGATTTGTAATTATTGATACATTATGTTATCTCTCATAAGGATCAATTGATTCCAGCCGCTAAACATTTCCAAACATTGCTTAACAACTGTGAGTAGGTACGTGTGTCAAGTTGTTCTGTATTTAAAGAGCTCAGAGGGTCGTATCTTCTTTTCTTTATCTTCCCAAACCCAGAGCTGGATAAAGTGTGTTGTCTGCTCCAATGTAAGGTAACTAACTACACCTACTGTACAGTAAAGTTACTGTGCGCTTGCTACCAATTGATTTACTATTTGTTTTTAAATGACCTGCTGACTTACAGACGTCTCTTCCCCAATGCAAGTCTTTTGAAAAACTCATTTAGTTTTTTCGGGAAACAAGCACCCATTATTTCCAAAATGATATATTGTTCTAAAATATGTCAAGTGGTGAATCTGGCGTGTAGCCACAGTAACTAAGGGGTGGGCGGGATTAGCAGGTGGTCCATTATACAATGAAATCTATATCCAGCATTTCAAAGTGTTCTCCTCTTTCACAGTTTGTTGTCCAGTGTGGACTTTTATCAGATGAGAACCTACGAGTGTGAGGGAGGCTATATCTCCATGAATTGTGATTCTGCAGACAGTACAGTACGTGTTTGATATTTCAGATGTGTGCGCCTGTAGAAAAGGGCTTTTGTGATGTATAGTTTTGCCCGGGGGGCCAGATTTCCCCGGGCCTGGAGGTATTGGCTCTGGGAGTCTTCTGTAGCAGCGTGCAGCTTGACAGGGCTTCTCGCTGCGCTTCAGAATGAGACAGAATGGATTATATTTAATACCGCAAAGTCTAATTTGACAAACCTCTCCTTTCCTTCCCATGGGTCCCACTTCGCCCTGACGGAAGAAAGAAAAGAGAGGGGGGGTTAGGGAAATAGAGAGAGACAGTTAGAAACTTCAGCTTACATATCAAAGACGGAGTTAGCATGTCAGAGGAGCTGGCTGCGCTGCATTGCTGATGCAGAACGTCTTCTTTTCTGTCAAAACCGGTGGCTCACAAAATATGTTAGATAGGTCATTGTAATGCATTCTCTAAAGCTTTTTTTTTCTTTTTTCGCTAAAATAGGCTCCCGTGTGTTCTACTTCCCTTAAAATGCTTCCTCTTTTCCATCCACACGCTCTTCTCTGGTAAGTGATTTGTACCCGTTGCTCTCTCGGTCAGCTTAAAAAAAAATGTTGTCCAAGGATATGCATGAGTGTCACGAGGGAGTACTTCTTAAAGCACTCTGGAGCGCCTTCGGAGCCGGATGGTTACAGCCCTGCCTCCTGGCTGCAACTGCCACGCCGCTCTCTCTCCCCATATTCAGTCTGCCGTTTCAAAAAGCACAAGGAAAAGCTGCTCTGCCTAACTAGCATGCGTGAAGCATCACACAATAACCTGCCCTTTGTGCAAATCACATGCGGAACATGAACACCACCGCAAGCTGAAGGCTCTTGAGACATGGGTCACATGTAGAAACACTGGGAAGTGAAATATCCACCCTGATAACCAAGAGCAGGAATGCTAGCCAGCAGAGGCCTCGGGCATATAGTTCTCAAGAAACACTTCTCTGTGATTGCCTGTCTAGACAGGATGCATGTCAGTGAGGTGTGATTCTGTATTTCCTTCTTTGTCATATTCTATGCATATCATAAAACATGCACAATCAACCTTGACTTTCAAGCTTTTCAGTTCCATCACAACTGAGCAAACTCAATCTACTGATGAGATTGAGTTGCCAACTAACAAAACATTTGCTTTGCCAAATATTATCCCTCAGATGCAGCTGCTTTGTTACAAAGATCCTGTTTCAATCTGTAACGATCTCAGAGCAACGCTCACCCTGAGTCTGCAGAGGCACTGCGCTATGCACTGTAATGTAAGTGCCACATGACTTCCCAGTAAATAGTAAAAGGACTTGCTTTATTTCCACTCTTGCGACCTCTTAAAGCTGCACACATGCCAACACACGAGGCAGCTGACCATCAGGATCTAAACTAACGCACATTCACATGGCACAGCCTTCCAGAGCCATTTGGGGTTCAGTATCCTGACCCTTCAGCAGGCGGACTGCAGGAACTGGGGTTGAACCACCGATGTGGAGGTAGCAGCCCCGTAGCGGGAGACCAGGGGAACAGAACACACACCCTCCTGAACTGCAGGCTCATAGTCATTTTACCCACTAAGTATTAGGAAGTCTGTCTGAAGACCAAAATATGTCATTCCAGCAGTGACACATTGTGATTCTGAGAGTGTGTCACATGGAGGCGGGGCTTCTCTCACCCTGAACCACAAGCTGCTCACTGAGAAGTGTGTTGTTTATCTGTGTCACGAGGAGATTACACAACTCAGTCTCAACGTGATGCAATACAGCGCGCACACACACACACACACACGCACACTTACACACACGCACACACACACACACATGCACACACAAACACACACACACACACTTACACACATGCACACATGCACAAACGCACACTTACACACGCATACACACACATGCACACATGAACGCACACACGCACACATATACACACACATGCACACATACACACACACGCACACATATACACACACATGCACACTTACACACATGCACACACATGCACACTACACACACACACACATGCACAAATACACTCATGCACATACATACACACACATGCACAAATACACACATGCACACATACACCCATGCACAAATGCACACACGCACACAGGCACATGCACACAGAGGAGTTATATTAGTATAGTTTATTATTATCATACATATAAAGTCTTTATGGTGACATCAGAGGATTTATGTTATTAACTCCTGAGCTCAAGTTCTAACCACATTGAGCTCCTTGTAAGCAATGACTGAAGAAGTTCTTCTTCCTCCTTGTGCGCTTGTGGGGACATTCGGTCCTCATAATTTACTCCACACATACACACTTAGTTCTACCCTGAAATCCCTGTAAAACATATTGAAACAAGCTTCGCTGCCACCCAGTGGATGCAGTGTGACTCTACACTCACCGGTACAGCAGGAGTCCCTGGATCTCCATCTCTGCCTCGCTCCCCCTGCAAAGAGACACATCATGATTAAATGTGTGTGTAAGTTTGTTTACATACATGCTGGTTTGGCTTCCTGTGCTGTGTGTGTGTGTGTGTGTGTGTGTGTGTGTGTGTGTGTGTGTGTGTGTGTGTGTGTGGAGAAAAGGTCACGATTACCACCATCAGCCAATAAGAGAGACCCAGGGAGGCGGGTCGGAGCTGCTGCTGGTGACCTTTTAATAAAGCTGCTCTCTGCAGCACTACAGTGCCTCCTTCGAAGCAACTGAACCAGAGTACTCATCCTTTGTGGCTGATACTCTGTTACAGTAGTACAAGTACAGCAGGCGGCCATCTTGTTGGTACAATGTTAAGGTGTAAATGTGTCCATGCTGGAAAAGGCCCAAGCAGACAACAACACACGTCTTCCCCTCACTAGCAGAGACATCGGAGTCTGACATGCACAGGAACAACGGGGAGGTAATGTTTACCATTATTTAGTTACTATTATTTTCCTCTAAAGAAGTAATATTTCATAATTTTGGAGTGTAATTACTAGACGTAGCCAGTAGAGTTGGAGCAAATATTAAGAGTAAAATCTATTGGAGTAAAACGGCGTGACCACGCCCACTACGGTTCCTTAAGTTCCGTTTACACCGCCATGACGCCTCTTGCTACAGTGGAATGAGCTGGCGGTTTATGGGATGGAAGAGAGTTTATATAGTGAATATTATATTCACTATATAAACTCCATTTCTGATCATCGCACATTAATCATTAATGGCTGCTACTGTTGTAGTAATGAAGCAATATAGTTTTTTATTTTGCTGGCATATGTTATGGGGTCATGTTGCCGTGATTAGCATGAGTCTCTTTGTGGTAATTATGAAACATGGTACACAGTAAATTTGTCAAAGTAAATGTTACTCAAACTGAAAAGAAATGTACAACATTTGGTCTGCAGTCTAAATAGAGTCAAATCTACTCTTGCCTCAGAGTTACAATTCAGAGTATTTTTTACTCTATTTATTGTTCATATTTAACTCTACATGATGATATATTTACTAGAAATTCAATTATAAATAATATTCTATCTATAATTAGATTCAACTCCCTTCAGCTCTCTTCCATCCCATAAACCGCCAGCTCATTCCACTGTAGCAAGAGGCGTCATGGCGGCGTAAACGGAACTTAAGGAACCGTAGTGGGCGTGGTCACTACGGTAGAGTCAATAGAGTCAGTATCTTAAAATATATTTTATTATATTGCCTTTATGACACTGGATAATTATTTGAGGCCATTAAGACCCTGATTTCGGGAGATGAAACAATTACAGGAAATGTAAGTGATCATTTAAATAATAATTCATAACATTCTAAATTAATAATTTGTGTTAATTCCAGGAACAGATTCCCGTGTTGACCTGTTCTCTGGAGTCCCCCCTGTGCTCTCATCACCTGCTCAGTCTGCTTTACCAACATCGGGTTGATATCCTCAATAAAGTTGTGTTTCTTAATACATAAAGTGTGTGACTGAACAGTGAGCTGTCAGTAGAAGTGTGAGGTGCAATACCTGGCATCCTTTAGAGGCCGTCTCTCCTCGCTCCCCCTGAAGATACACTGAACATTAGAACATGGCCAGCTTATAGCAAGTTATGCTTCTTCTTTTTGACACAGACAGCGTGACATCCAAATAGCAGCATGCTATTAGAGGAACCTCTTTGTCTGCAACATGCGGAACGTACAGAACACAAAGCGCAGCAAACAGACTGATCATGTGGTCATGTGAGGTCTATGAGCTTGGGCGTATTGCTTTTGAAGTGTGAAGGACAACCATTAAAATGAATCATCTCATCTAAGCAAAACATGAATAATATATTAACAGGTATGTGTCATGTAAAGATGTCACCATCTACAGTACAACATGCAAATGAGCTCACAGCCAACGTTATAAATCATTCATAAAGTGTCGCCTCTGTTGCAAATTATAGACTTCATTAAGTCCAAACAAAACCATCCAGGTATTTTATTTTAAATGGTTCATGTGCGCAAATATACGAGTTGACTTTCACCTTGTGACCTTTGAACCCCGACAGCCCCGTGGCCCCCGGTAGCCCTGGAAGACCTGACTCCCCGGTTGAGCCCTGTAGAGGTGAAAGAGTATTGGTGTCTGGAAACCAAAGGCTGGCATTCAAGAACACACAGTGATCATATTCTGCAGTGTTCCTCAAACTGGACATTTATTTCACACTAGCTGGAAAACCATCATGTCTTTGTTTGAAATCCAACAGATTAAATAATGGCACCTTCAAAATAACCAAGGGTACCTGTAATTAAATAGCACAACAGACACAACTCACGTTCTTATTCAAAACCACAGTGCTTGACTTGTTAATTTCTCAAAAACATGTTATTTAATACACATAAAAGTCTAGCTGTCACTCATCAGCAGGATCCAACGTGAAATAAGAACTGTCTGGCAGGAAGAGAGGAAACAGACGGAGAAAGAGGTCGATTTAGAAGAGAGAAAAGGCAAAGGCTGGCACCCTGATGGCACCCGGATGGCACCCTGATGGCACCCGGATGGCACCCTGATGGCACCCGGATGGCATCCGGATGGCACCCTGATGGCATCCTGATGGCATTGAGCATCTGTGGCTCAGTGGTGAGCAGGGTCGTCCTTCAATCAGAGGATCGGCGGTTCGATCCCCGGCTCCGCTAGCCCATGTCGATGTGTCCTTGAGCAAGACACTTAACCCTAAATTGCTCCCGTAGCTGCGTCTACGGTGTGTGAATGGTTGACAATCTGATGTGGCTCCTTGCATGGTGCTCCTATCATCAGTGTATGAATGGGTGAATGATGTCATGTAGTGTTAAAGCGCCTTGAGTGGTTGGAAGACTAGAAAGGCGCTATACAAGTATGGGTCCATTTACCATTTACCATTATGGGTCCATTCCATTTACACATGCACGCAGCTGTTGGCCCTGGTTCTGCTCCTAGTCCCCTGGGCATAGAGACCAGGATCAGGGGCAACAGCTACAGTCTTTCTCAAGTGGTATTGTCACTGAGGTTGTCTGTAAAGAGCCCACAACCCAAACCTGAGCTGGAAGGGTACTGTTGTTCCTCAAGAAATGGTTACAGATCATAACTCAACCCCTAAAAACCACAGATTGAGTTTGTGTACATATTAAACTAATTAGATGAATTCATGGTAATTAGTGTGTTTGAGAAGTGTCTATAGAGATTAGATTATTTCACTTCTGCTCGTCCACATTCTAACTATACAAAACTATTATCTTTAAATCGAACGATTGGTATGATGTAAATGCATGTAGTTATCTTGTGTAAGAATGAATACGTATTAGAGAAACTACAAGGAGGCAGACAGAAAGACAAAACGCTGGATGCAGCTGCAGTGAAGACAGAAGTCAAAGGAAACAATGTCATCTGGGGGATAAACTGACGCTCCACTCACCTGCTGGCCTGCTGGACCAGCGGGACCAACGGGACCAATGGGACCAACAGGACCTGGGACCCCTGGAGCTCCACACTGCCCCTAAATAAAACACATAAGACATGTGTGTGACAATACTTCTGTTGCTGCTGAGTCCAGAGGGCTCAGGTGCACATGCAGAGCAGAACAAGACTCTGCTGCCAACTGAGGATTTACATTTCTTATTCACATTTTAATTTACTTGTATTAAAATTATGCAAAATAGTTGTGACATCTGTAGCTACAATAATATCAGCGGAGGTGGAAGAAACGCAGATCTTTAACTTAAGTCAAACTCGTTACACCACAGTGTAGAAAATACTCAGTTACAAGTGAGAGTCCAGCATTCTCAATGTATTGTAAATGCACGTATTGCTGCATTAATATGTACATTACTTAATGTTTCAGCTGGTAAAGGTGGAGCTCATTTTAATAACTTTATACACTGCTAGTTTCCCTCCTTATCTTATCTTGGCTAATCTTTACCTATAATTATTACATACAGTTGTGTTTGTTTTTTATTTACATCTGCAAAGTAACTGTTACGTGATCTACAAAACTTCAAGATTTGTCTCGGAATTGTAGTTGGTAGAAGTATAAAATAGCAAAAAAAAGTACAGCACAGTCTAGTTGAGTCAATGTACTTAGTTACTTTCCACCAATCAGTACAATAAAGATACACTGTATTTTTTTATTATTTTTTTTTTTAATTATTATTATTGTATATATCTTTCATCCCTGTTGTTTTTATATCTTATTTTTGTCTGTAAATTGCTGCTACGTCGACACCAAATTTCCCCTCGGGGATTAATAAAGTATATATTCATTCATTCATTCATTCAAATAGAGGTATAGCGAGTATATAAGGTTAGCGTAGAGTAAAGATTCTGTGAGTAAAAGTCTGTCCTGATAATCAGCTAAATGTAATTAAAGAGTGTGTGTGTGTGTGTGTGTGTGTGTGTGTGTGTGTGTGTGTGTGTGTTTCTTTATGTTGTGTATCATGTGACTGACCCATTGACCCACCGAGCTATCAGGTACCTTGGTTACTCTTAATTACAATTATTCAACAGATTGTTGCATCACAGGTTGGAACTGCACATGTACACATGTACACACGTACATCATGTGTACATTTGACTCTAAAAGAGTGAAATGTAATTTTTGAAGGGTTGAATACTAGTACACACATAAAGTCATAATGAAGTGTCCTTGTCAGAGGAGCGTTCATCACATATTTAGGAACACATGAAGGTGCCTCCCTCTCAGTAGGAGGGAGTTTTCTCTGCCGGAGCATCAGTGGAACAGGGAGGGAGGCTGAGAATAGCCGAGCGGCATTAGCATAATAACTCAATATAACGTTCAGTGTACGGACCTCGGGACCGTCTCGGCCGATCTCTCCGGGCGGCCCCCGGGGCCCCTGGGCTCCCTGGACTCCCTGGATAAAGAGAGATATCGAGGGAGAGAAGGAAACGGAGAGGGAGGGGAGGAGAGGGGAGAGAATGAGATGAAGGAGAGACAGTGCTCTGGGCTGAACGGAGTGTTTGACAGCTTAGTCAGGAGGTACTGAGGGAGGAATGAGAGGGCTCAGGTCCACTCACACACACACACACACACACACACACACACACACACACACACACACACACACACACACACACACACACACACATGCACATCCACATGTGCAGGCTTTGTGAACTTTGTGTTAGTTATTATGTAGAAAAGCATTATGCAGCGTGAGAGCAGCTCTACCTCCCACATGCAGATCAATAGTCCAGTAATCTGATGGACTGTGAGGGGAAACATGAGCCTCTTTCCAATAACAATATTATTGCACAATATAAGTGTTTAATAACGATAAATCAATATTCTACATTTAATATCCACAGATGATGCCAATAACGATCTCAGCAAACATGCAAGACAAACATGCTGCAATCCATTCCTTTCACTTTACCAGTTTTGGTTTGTGAAACGATACAGAGTATCTCTCTCACAACACAATGTTGATCTAAATGATCTAAATGACCATAATCTACTAAATGAACATCATGCTGTATTGAAGAAGACTTGAAACTAGAGATTGAGACATAAATTCATGTTTACAATGTTTACTGAGGGAATAAATCAAGAGAGAAGTAGAGTAATTTATATAGACTTCTATACAACCCGAGGAGTCACCCCCTGGTGATCAGGAGAGAGAATGCAGCTTTAACACATGAAGCATAGACTTCTATACAACCAGAGGAGTCGCCTCCTAGTGGTCAGTAGAGAATGCAGCTTTAACACATGAAGCATATACTTCTATACAACCAGAGGAGTCGCCCCCTGGTGGTCAGTAGAGAGAATGCAGATTTAACACATGAAGCATATACTTCTATACAACCAGTGGAGTCACCTCCTAGTGGTCAGTAGAGAATGCAGCTTTAACACATGAAGCATATAGCACGTTTTTCAGACACTTCCACATCGGCTTCACTCTGCAGAACCGGAGGTTTCTCGACACGCTCGCTAAGTTATAATTGGAGAATCACTGTTTGGGGGAGAAATCTAATAAATGGTTAATTATATTGGATTATTTATTTTATAAACTGTTTTAGTAAAATTGATTAATTATATTAATTATAATTATCACATCCCTTTAGTCAGCAATCTTCTTTATATCTTGTATTTGATTGCACCCTATTGATTGATATGTAACTGATATTGGATTGAAGGAGCGTTGGTGATAAGGGCATGAAGCTGGTGTGTAGACCTCCTTGGTCACATGTTGAGTATTACATTTTTGGGAGCATTTATCCAGCGTGTGGGAGCCCATTGTATTGATATTGTTATGATCCTGAAACTGTTTCCCAATTCATGAATGGTATCTAAGCTAAAGGCTTTGAATGATTTGTGTTGACATTTGCGTCTGAACATTTTAATACCTTCCATATTTTAACACAATCCAATTCTAAAGTTATTGGGTTTCTGGGGAAACGCATTGAAACATGTAACATGTATTTATTAATAAGGAGCCAAACCAAGAGTATGCACATCCTAAATGATTTGATTGGTGATGGTTGGGTCAACTGGCATTATGTTTTGCCTCTATGTATAGTCGTAGGTGGCTCATCCTATTTCCTCTTGTGTGCGATAGAGAATGCGTGTCTGTATTTGATTGTTTGTTCTGTCAAAGCTTTATGTGCCACAGAACAAGTATGAACCGAATGCAATCTAAAAAAAGAGAGCCACATTTGAAGTGATCAAATCTGTATTCAAGTCACTTGATGTTGGATCAGGATACAGAAAATATAATGAATAATGTGTTATTTGTTAATCAACGACCATCCACTGATTCATCTAAACAGGTTTCCTCAATTTAAAGGTGTCCTTTAGTTACAGAGCATGCCTTTCTTTCCATTCAGTGTTCCCTGTACTTACTCGTCACTGCATCTATCTGCACTGTCTCACTTTTAACACAAGAGGGCAGTAGAGCTACACACATACTTTCTAACGATCACCATGGAGGTCTGTGTATTCACAATGCTCTGCTGTAATTGCATCTGTCCCTGAGTAGCCGGGCTCCACACACTCATCTGACTGAGGGTCTAAATGAACATCCACTCACCAATGGCATTGCTAAGTAAATCAATGGACTCACATGATGGCTGGGCTCAATGAATGACCTCATTATGAGCTCCTCATTATGAGCCACTGCAGAGACGGCAATGTGAACTGGTGTCTACTGTAGCAGATACAACTGTAGTGCTCAAAGACAAATGTGAAAACAGGTGGACCCTCTTATTCACTGATAGGTAACACCATATTTGTAATATGCTTTAAATATGTGGATTTCATAAGGATTCAATGTGGAGCAACAGTTTTAGAGATGTATTATTTATTTAACCGTTAACCAACAATACAATTTTTGACTGATTATTGCTATCAGTAAAAGAGTTCACATTTATATTTAAAATTAAAATTAAAAAGCTGCAAGGAAAAAAACTGGTCCTCCTTAAGGTCAGCCTAGCGTAACCTTTTGCACCCCATACATGGGGCTCAGGCGCTCTGCGGTGCCCTGTACCCATTCTTCAAGTAAGTCGTATGAACCCCCTGTGAGTTCTAATAGTTGTGTTATTTTATATCATTTTTTTCCGAATTTAGTTGTGAAAAGAATGTATATTTTCAAATAACTCACTTTTATACCATATTTTTATTATAACTATGAACATCCAGTATGATCTGAGCATAATTTTATCAAGATTCCCCAAAAATGGCTTGTCAAGCCGCCCCCCGAGTTTTTCCAACTCCATGGTTCAAGGCCTAAACAACAACCTGCAGAGTTGTAAGACCCCTCTTTGTAAAGATAATGACCTAAAGAATCGGAATCTGCAAGAAATCACAATAAAGCAAAGCATTGGGGAGTTACCATGGAGTTTTAGTCGAGTTTTAGTCTGTGTCTTTCGGTTCAAAAATTTAAAAGTTATAAGCTTTTTGCCTTTTATGTCTCACCATTTGTTTGTGGCATGTTGGGTACGAAAAACGTAAAACGTTACGGCCGCATCCGAAAATGACAGCGATGTTACGGGGTTTATGTAATTACATAAACTTAACGGTAATTTTTTTTTCTGTTCGTCAATAACTCTTCCCACAAGGCTTTACTGTATTTCAGCAATTTAAATGAAGTTAATCAACGTTGTGGTTCCGGAGATACTTTAGGAAACGTCACTTTTCCTGTCCGATAATGGGCGCCGCGGCGCCTGGGGGTAAAGTGCACCTGAGCTGACCTGATGCTAGCTAGCTGCAGCGCTAACCCCCTCACCTTAACCATCGTGGTTCCAGGTGGCTGCTTCACTAGATACAGGAACATGGCTTTGGTCTTGAGGAGTTGTAGCATGTATTCACTGACAAATAAACTGTACACACATGGCACTGCTATGCAGCTATAACGCTACCGCTGACTCTTTCTTGACTTGCTAACGTTATGCCGGGCTGACAACCTTGCAGCTAAATTAATTGATACAGTTGAGACTTCCTGGGAAAGTGGCTGCATGCGTCGACGACAATGCATAACACATTGTGGCTGCTGAGTCTCCCAGACGGGTGAACGGACCTATTGTCTGTTTTGCACACTGCAGCTAGCGGTTAATGACAAAATTGTTGAGGTTGTGGGTTAACATTTAAAGATCTTTAAGAAGGGCCGACTATTGGTCAGAAATATATATATATATATATATATATATATATATATATATATATATATATATATATATATATATATATATATATATTAATATTATTTATCAGTATCATGATCCCCTATTGTTGCAGTATTGAAGCTAACCTCCATCTGAAAAGTGTGGCGATGTGTGACGCCATCTGCAAAGAACCTATATTGGGAAACATCGCTGAATCATTTCAGCATGTTGAAGAAAACTGAAAGAGTGATGATGTTATACCAACCAGTGTCCCGTTGATTCCAGGTAGTCCTCGTAGCCCAGGCAAGCCTCCCTCTCCCTGAAAATGCAATCACGATAAAGGGAAATAAACAACTGATGGAAATGGCTTCAAGACACCAATGATTCTGACAAGTCCTTTCAGGTCACACTTTACCTGAGCACCCTTTGGGCCCACTTCACCAGGAGGTCCCTGGACACCCTGTGGATGACAGTGATGGGTTGGAAAAGATTACCTGATGTCACCTCGTGTTTTCAACCCAGTCGATGTATTTTATCTTCATTATTAATCATTTGGAACATTTGTCATTCAAATACAAACATTATGGTATATATGTATATATATAGTTTAAATTGGGACCATGTGTGTTCAAGCCTACATCTATTTATTGTTACTGCAACAGTATGGCAAGAAACTTACACTATTTGAGTTGCAATGGCAGAGTGGTGCTATCTGCAGGCTATCTGCAGGTGCTCATTGACTTCAGAGCCCTGAAGCTACACAGAGCGCTGTGTGCTTGCATACCCAAAGTTCATTAATTTGGAACGTCTCATGTGTCCAAATTGCACCAAATTAGAAAAAAAAACACCAAATATGAAGGTTCTGGAGATATACGTAGGATACAGACAGACGGACCATCCATGTTGTGTTTACAACTTGTTGCCCTGCTCCCAAGAGGCCAAAGTAACGATTATTGAGAGTTTTAGATCCATTGTCCTACAGAGTACAGTAGAGCAACCAAAGGACATTACCGCTCTAACCCAGCTGTAGTGACGCAACAAATACATTATTATCTAACTATGAAGTGAGGTTTCTCTTTGTGTAATAATAATAATAATAATAATAATAATAATACATTGTATTTGTATTGCACTTTATATTTGAGCAATCTCAAAGTGCTACAGAGCAGAATAAAACAAGAGCATTTTTAAGATGTATTTAAAAGCAAAGCCCATAAAAGATATTTTAGCAGTAAGCTTTCTTAAAACGGTGAGTTTTCAGGTCACGTTTAAAAGCCTCTGCAGTCTGTGGGGCCCTCAGATGGTCGGGGAGGGTATTCCACAGCCTCGGAGCTGCAGAAGAAAAGGCCCAATCACCCATAGTGCGGAGCTTGGTTCTGGGGACTTGGAGGGTATTTTTGGTTGCAGAACGGAGGTTAAATGAGGAGGTCTGGGGGGTGAGTAGTTCTTTTAGGTTATTGGGGGGCATGTCCGTGAATGCACTGATGAGTGAGGAGGGAGAGCTTATATTCAATTCTGTGTGGGATGGGGAGCCAGTGTAGTGATTTCAGAACGGGGGTGATGTGGTCGTATTTGTGGACTCTTAGCAGGATCCTGGCAGCGTTGTTTTGAAAAAAGATTCCGGTGAGGAGAGCATTACAGTAGTTCAGCCTGGACGATACAAAGGCATGGACAAGTTTCTCTGCATCTGTCAGGGTGAGTGTTGGACGGAGTTTGGCGATGTTCCTGAGGTGATAAAAAGCTGTCTTGCAGAGGTGTTTGATGTGGGTGTACATACGTGTCTTCACATATCTCGAGAACAAAGTTCCCAACGGTGTGCTTTTGTCGAATTCGGTACAGTTTGGAAACTAAACACATTTAATATTACTAAACAGAGCAGTGGGGGCGGAGTCAGGGCGCTGCAGACTGAGGGGGGCGGAGTCAGGGCTCTGCAGACTGAGGCTATCCACCAAAACGATCTCCGTCCATGTGGGCGTTTCAGCATCGTTTTCTAAATGAACCTTTGAAAAGTAGATTTTCAACACACTGCGGTTGGTTTAATTGCAGGAAATACTGCAGAGGAAGAACGGCAATGGCGAAGAGAGAGATCACACAGTAGTGTGGACATTGACTCAGCATCGACTGCAGTTCACTGGATGCTGGATAGGTAACGTTACCACTGATCTCATTCCCTGGATTAAACCAGGAGCTGGGGCTCTAGATCCCTGCAAGCTGCACTTCCGCGTCGCTACGCTAGTAATATTACAGCGTTTGCTCTGATATTTTCAGCTTTGCTCATCAGACTTTATGCATCTGCATCTGTGACCACGTACATGTAAGCCTTGCTGGTTAGTGTCAACAATCAAGCAGTTTAATGCAGCCTCTCTTACAAGGCAATAACAAGCAGGGGGATGTAGTGTAGTAAAACTAATTACAATCATAAAACCTGCATTTATAGTTTTTGTTTCCCAGCTTTCCAACATCAGCTTGATTAGGAAGGGAGGTTTGGTTTGGGATGCAGTCGCCCTGCACACACAGCTGTCTGCTGCTGTGGACATGCACATGCACATGTTCACATGCACGTCACCATGGGTGTCGGCTGTATTCTGTACACTTTGTGTAACCTACATTCAGACATACTAGGTGTCTGGACATCAGTACTCGAGGCTGTGTAATTAGAAAAGACAGGAGAAACAGAGCATGCGTGTGTGTGTGTGTGTGTGTGTGTGTGTGTGTGTGTGTGTGTGTGTGTGTGTGTGTGTGTGTGTATAGTTTTGCTGTACATAACTATGTGTGCTTTTCTTTACACTCTGCCTCCTATAAAGTGGGTATGTGGTCGTGGGGTGTGACAGTGAACCAGTCCGACGCTTGCAAAAACAAGATGTAAAAGTGTTTTTTTAACATAAACATGGCATTACATTCAACAGTTATTCTGTTGGCATTTTAAATGGTTGTGCAGTCCCTTTAATGGCATCTCCAATTGGCCTGTCATTAACAGTTATGAGTTTGTTTGACAACATCAAAGAATATTCAGAAACGTATTTGTTTGTTCTATGGAAAATAAGATCAGGTTTAGAATTTTTTTTCAGCAGGATATTCTTTGATCTCCATTTGTAAAACTAATTGCATCTGGAGAGCCAATAGAACGCCTTCTATCTGAAGAGACCTGCTGATTGGCCAAGGTCTCCTGTCACCGGCTAGATTCTTAAAAGCCTGAATACAGAGTTCTAGTTTTCTCTCCGACCAAATTAATTACAATATGCTGAGAGATCATTATGGAATTTTTGCTCATTGACGCCAAAAATAAACTACCCACTCCATCTTTAATGGCGCCTGCTCACTGCCCATGTGCAGACACCACGGCAGGCTTCGTCCATCGAGTGTCCTAGTGTGTGCACTTGTGTATTTACAGTGTGTGTGTGTGTGTGTGTGTGTGTGTGTGTGTGTGTGTGTGTGTGTGTGTGTGTGTGTGTGTGTGCAGTGAGTTAACTAGCACACAGCAATGTGTAAAAGCACCAGTGAATAGTGTCATGTTGATGTCCTTTATGGGACCATTTAAAAACCAGGAGCTTGTTACCTCTACAGAATGCTGAGTTAACAGGAATTATGTTTAGTAATCCGTCTCTGCGTTCATCAGCAGCTATAACTCTAATAACCGGTATTAATACATTGACCTTTGTCATTCTTTCTGATTTTAACTTCAATATGAAATAACCGAAGCCTTCAACAGTTGACAGATATTACATGTAAACATTTTAAAATCATTTTCTGTCATACATGAAACCAGTATGAACTCACCAGGGCGCCTTGAGCTCCGCTGCCTCCCTGCTCCCCCTGAGGACACAGACATGTCAGTACGTTACACCTCACAGGTTTTGTGATGAGTTCAACAGGACAGCAATAGTCCTGCAGCATGTGTTCATCATCACTTATTCACTTATTCCTGTGAAAGACGACACTACTGAGTAGAGAATAGGATAAAAGAAAGACATGTAAGTATGGTGCACCTACATGTACTTACACATGTCATCACGTTGTAAAGCAAATGTTAATAACTGATTCTAGCTTGTGAGAGAGTGAATTTATCAGTTCAGTTCATTTCCACTATAGACTCTTAAATCTGGGATATTCTTGAACTACGTACACTCTCACATGTATTCATTGTTCAGATGTATACCACCTTGTTTCAGAGCATCATTACTTCTACTTACACTCTGCACTATAAACTTTGGACTATACCTGAACTGCCTACTGTAACATGTTCATACTGTAAACGCATTTTAGTATATGTATATGTTTCAGCATATTCACATGTTTATATATACAACAATACATATGTAAATTACTGCTTTCTGCACTACTGGTAAAATGCTTAAATGCATATTTTTTTTGTCTCTGTAAAGTTATTGTCATTGCACAAAGTTTAACAACAATAAACATAATTTTGAATCTGATTATTTTGCACTTGAAATAAAGTAAAGATCGTGTTCGGGACATTTTTTTTTCTGAAATGCTCAACAAAGACAGATTCTCATTAAAAACTCGACATTAAAGTTGTCCTTACTATTGTTAGACAGCGTACACGATGTATCCATATACCTGTGCAGTGTTTACATGAGTGTGCTGCTGGCGCTCGTCTGTAAAACGCCCCTCTTGTATCATATTTAAGTCACACAGGGAAAGTCGTTAATCTGCTACTACTATTACTCTTGGGAATAGTTTGGACATGGCGTGTCGTGGGTTTATCAGTGGCAGTGATACTGACGCACCAACACCAGGCGGATGCTGCGGGGTGGAGATCCTGCGAGGCGGGAGGGAGCTTGTTAAAACCAAAATGAACAGCAACAAACAGACACATTTTTAGCCACAACAGAACATGCAAATAAAGTTTTAACCATCCTTAGACACCAAAACCACGGTGTGGTCTCCCTCTCCAACCTCTCCACTGTGTGGATGTAATGCACTCAAGCTGCAATGTGAACCATGCTAACACTCCGCCACTGGCAAGGAACATGTGAAACAAGCTGTAAAACATATTCTGGTCCTACAAGCCCTTCATTTGTTAAGTCTCATGCATATCAAACTTGATTTCTAGTGTCCCAACGTACACACCCCTTCAAATTGTCTCTGGCTTTTATGGTATAAATCGTCATAAAAAACATCTTTAGCTGACCATATATTTCAGCCATCAATTAGAGCAGGTGTCGGCCACATTGGTGAAACCAGCAATAGTATCCCATAAACCCAGTCCAGGGTTGCCAACTCTTGTCAACTAGCAGCGTCTGCTCCAAAAGTGGCAAAATCAAGGGAGATTTCTTTATTTTTTTTGTCAGAGCATTTGATTTATTGATCGCTGTTGAACGGAAGATCATTTCAACCCTTTAGGCTATTAATGATGACACGTCCTAGAGCCAGAGAAGAAAACAGAACTGACGATGTGTTGATCCATCCCTCAACACTTTTCTACTAGCCCACTATAATCAGATTTATCTTTAATAGAGCACACCCTATAACCCTGATATCCACACTTCATTTCCAGTCTGGGGCTTTTGTTCCATCCCATACTCTGTTTCCACAGTTTCAGGTGCCTGAACAATCAAAGATATCTTTTAAAAAAGCATCAAGAAAATCTAAAACCAAGAGGCAAACAAACAGTGACGAGTGTAATGTGGCTGTACTGCACACCTCATTGTGTGGCTTTGTAAAATAAAAAGATAAGTTATGTAAAATAATGCGCTATTAGAACCAGAAAACATGATGACCATCAGATCAGATCTTCAAAATGTCAAGAAATGTGAATTAAATATCTAAAGATGTATGTATATTCATATACATTATGACACTCTGCATGTCCCACACAACATAACGTTTCTCTCCACAGAAGACTCTCCAGACTGTGGGACGTCGTGATGGAGAGCCGTGAGTCACAGGTGCTGCCATCCTTCCTGGTTCAGAAAGAGACCCAGATGGTGATCTGCTTCAACATTATGAAAGACTTTCTCTACATGGCCCACTTCAAATAGCTTTACAATCTGCATGTAACATAACTAAGACCTGTGCTTGTGTCGGGTCCTAACATGTTTTTAAATTGGTTCATCCAAAACCAAATCCTGCCGTTCACTCTGTGGACCAGCTGTCGTTGAACCTGGTCTTCCTGGTCTCTGCATCTTACCGATCTCTGGTCTAACTATAGTCAATTCAATTCAATTCAGTTTATTTTATATAGCCCAACATCACAAATACAAGTTTGCCTCGGAGGGCTTTACAATCTGTACACATAGCATCCTGTCCTGGAACCTCACATCGGATCAGGAAAAACTCCCCCTAATAAAGATAGTAAAAACCCTTTCACAGGGAAAAAAGGGGAAGAAACCTGAGGGAGTCCTGGTTCAGTTCTCTGAAGGGCTTTAAGTATGTCAGCATGAGGTTCATGGCAGTTTCTTTTTGTTTCACTCTCTGCAGACACAGATGTTACAAGACCCAGCACCATATATACAGTGCAGAGCGCTGCTGTTGGCAGTGAGGAAACAACTGAATTAGCTCTCCACTGTGTCTGTTTCCTTTGAAGTGTCTCGCCGCACTACGCACAGGAACCCATAAGAGCAACAGACCTCATAATTACACAGCAACACGCCCACCACCGCCCAATAAATGGCAAGATGACATACATTTCTGGACGACTAGAACAAGAGAAAATAGACAAGTGCAGGAGGCAGACTAACCTGTGAGCAGACTAAGCTAAGGCTGAGGAGACTGGGACTACTAGACTCCTCTGAGCTGAACTACACTGCAATGAATCCTGGTTGGGGATCGAAAAGAAAAGTCAATAAACGATTGAGACAGTTAGCAGAACAATAGGATAACAAGTCCATGTCTGACAAGATCACTTTATAACTATCAAACTAAACAGTCTTCTGCTCCGTTGTGCCTCAAGTGAGAGAGTTCCAGTATGTCAGACGCTTGTTCACGACAGAGGGTTAGAACCAAAGATCCAAAGGTCAACTTTTCATTGTTGGCAGAAATAGTGCAGAGACACAGGAAAGAGGACAAGAGAGAGAAATGACCTATAAATGTAGTTTTAGCATCTGACAAGAATCCATACATTTGTATTATTGGCTATGTAAAGTATCTCAAATATTTGTTGCCAACAATGCCTTGTGTCTGACCAGCAGATCATATTTAGGAAAAGCACAACCATATCAACACGTCCCGGACAGTTAAAGGTTGGTTCCCTCGAGTAAGTCACATAAAGAACAAACCCCTCTAAAAAGTGTTGGAAGCGTATCCTAGTACGTCTCCAATTGAAAACGAAATGAAAAGCCGACTTTATATATACTTACATATACCTATACTTATTATGCCATGCTCCCTTCCTGTCCTATACAGAACCTCCGGAAAACCTGCCAGCTACTACAAGACCAACTGTCCACCCTCCATCACAGGAAATAGAAGAAGAAAAGAAGACTGGCAGCAGGGCTGAGTCATTCTAACCTCAGATGATGTCACTACCACAGACAGCGTGCGCGAGGGTTCAGTACAGTAACCCGATAGTATACGAGTCAAGGAATGTTCCATATTTGCCTCACTGAGCATTTACATGAGTACAACAGCACCCATTACATGTTGTTGTAGTTTTTTTATGTATCATTATTTCCTTATTTAAAGAAAGAAAACCTTTTCGTCAGCAGCTGGCAGAATGCAGTGAGAGACCCCGTAACCCAGCTGGCACGTGGCTACGTGTCATGGCCCCAGCATGCTGTTTGTGGGGTTGTAGAGTAAGGCCCATTCCCACAGGAGAACATGTTGTAGAGTAAGGCCCATACCCACAGGACAACATGTTGTAGAGTAAGGCCCATACCCACAGGAGAACATGTTGTAGAGTAAGGCCCATACCCACAGGACAACATGTTGTAGAGTAAGGCCCATACCCACAGGAGAACATGTTGTAGAGTAAGGCCCATTCCCACAGGACAACATGTTGTAGAGTAAGGCCCATACCCACAGGAGAACATGTTGTAGAGTAAGGCCCATTCCCACAGGACAACATGTTGTAGAGTAAGGCCCATACCCACAGGAGAACATGTTGTAGAGTAAGGCCCATACCCACAGGACAACATGTTGTAGAGTAAGGCCCATACCCACAGGAGAACATGTTGTAGAGTAAGGCCCATTCCCACAGGACAACATGTTGTAGAGTAAGGCCCATACCCACAGGACAACATGTTGTAGAGTAAGGCCCATTCCCACAGGAGAACATGTTGTAGAGTAAGGCCCATTCCCACAGGACAACATGTTGTAGAGTAAGGCCCATTCCCACAGGACAACATGTTGTAGAGTAAGGCCCATACCCACAGGACAACATGTACACTTGCCTTCTGTTGGATGAGCAGCTCATCGGCCATCTTGCCTGCAGAGTGACGCTAGCAGTGCTCGTTTCCTCTGTGTCTGTGTGTCGCTCAACAAACTGAGGTGCAGGACAAGGCTGCGACATTGTGTTATTACTCTAGTCAATCTGTACCTTAATTCGCAATAGCTACATACCAAAATAAAAGCATGTTTTAAAACGCATGAGCAAAGAAATGTGTTTTACCCGAACAATTTCTCATCTGTTGCATAAGTGAGCATTCAATGTATGAATGTGCCTGCAACCTGGAGAAGCGTTAACGTGCACGTGTATTTAGGAGGTCTCTGAATTTACTACTAAATTACAAGCTCAGGGGTTAAAAATAAACCCAGTAGCTTCCCTCTGATTTGTAAAAAAATCCCATTTGAACAAAAAACATATTTTCAAAAGTCTTATTACAGGTAATAGTTATAATTATTATTATAGTAATTATAGGGAAGGAATGTGTGATATACTGTATTTGTATCTCTCTGTGATGTGGAAAGCTCATCTAAAAATCCATACATTTGGCTATAATAACTGATAATAAGAGACCTTCACAGACCACAAAGCTGATCATTTTTAACGTGTTTGACTTGAGTGTGAAACATCAAATCCAACACTGGAATTGAAAGTTGATGTTGATGAAAGAGAGCGGTTTTATGTGTGTGTGAGTGTGTGATTAAAGAGCGAGCTGACAGCCTTAAGGCTTATAGAGGATATCTAAGTGTAGGCCTCATTAACGCTCAATGGAGCTGTCATGGATGAGTGCACAGAAATTATTTACAGTCAACGGAGGCTGTATCCTCAGGCGGAGACCACATCGTGAGCTACTTTGGTTCTAAGTAGATAACATCTGGATTTCCTACTACTTTACTGTGACTTCTCTCCCTGTCCATTCTATGGTAACTGGCATAATGCTGCATGGTGGTCTGAAGGCGGTTCCTTTAAAGATCCATCAAGCGGTCGTTGTAGAATGTAAACTCCTCACCAGGTCATTTAAATCTCTAAACTCCCAGAACAGTGAAGACGTGACGTCAGTGTTCCCTGGCCCTGACTCAGGTAAAGAACACTGAGGTCACGCTCATGGAATTCCTGGTATAACATTTCAAATGGTGGATTTAAAGATTCAAGTATTCTACCACCCCACTGGAATGTAAGTTATTTCAAGCCAACAATAAATACATGAATACCATTTGTGAATCCTTGTGGTAGGAAGGCTTTGGAGCAGCATTTACCTTATGGCTGTCAGTAACGTGAGAAACGTCAGGCCTTTATGCTCACACCGGACTGCCGATGGAACCCAGGTCCCCCATGGCACAGGTAAAGCACCGCTTGGGCCTCACTTGTTGTGAGGTGACTTGGGTGTAAAACTTCATCCATGTGAAAACAAATGGTCTGTCGTCGAGTCTCGTCAGCTTCAATCCATGAGAAAGACCATGAAGGGTAGTGGAAGTTAGTGGACATTGGAGATGAAACCATTTGTCTCACTTTGGAAATTGTGTTAGAGTAAGATATACATGAACAGTTTGATTAATAAAACATGAAAGAATAGCCCAAATATATGTAGTGATTTTTGAATTTGTATTCGTAAGAAAAAGCTTCTCTGAGTGCCGCTGAACTTTAGAAAATCAGAAAAAAAAAATAGATGGGATTGCAACCCAAAATGAGCTAATTCGAGCTCATTCTATTGGGCAATCCAAAGAAGACGATACTTGATTGTTTCTAAAAGGTAAAGCAGTCACTCAAAGACGTCCTTCCAGCTTGGAGCCAGATCCCCAGCCGTCAACAGAGCGACAGAGCTGGTCACGACCAGCCGTGGGAAGTCTTCCACTGGAGCTAAATGTTCAGCATGTTGCTCTTTGATGAGCCCTGTGATGATGGTTTCTGCCTAAAATACGTTTTAATAGTGTTTAACTACGTTTAGCACTTCAGCTCCACTGAAGTGTTGTGCTCGAGCTGAATTGAAGCCTTGTGACGGTCTCAGCTCACCTGTGGTGTGTTCTATCCACACTGCTCCAAAATAAATGTCCGTGTCAGTCTTCAACAAATATTAGAGAAAAGCTCACATGTGCACCCAAAATACTTCCTGTTTGCTTCAGTGATTCATAACTGGCCATTTTGGTGGAAGAAGGGGCCGTTTGATTCATGGCGAACAGGTTCTCCTGCCATGAGCTCGGCATTGTGAAGTGGCATCGAAGTTTTGTTTTGAATGTTTATTTAATTAAATGACCCTTCTGCTATCCGTGTTTTTCTGCATTTGGGTCCATCCCATTTTCGGATCGCCGGCCCGTGATCTGTGAGAACACGTTTCACTCTAAATGTACCTGAGTTCATGGGGATGTCATCTTTAGGATGCAGGGTTGGTCATGAAGACAACCCTGAGAGGACGATCACAGGCTCCACAGATTAAAGGTCTCTCAGCTCAATGTTGTGGTTTTTATTGTGTTGAGTCACTCTTATCTCATCAGTGCTGTTCCCAGCAGCAGCTGCTCTGGCTGATATAAACTCTGATGAAGCTGAGGAGACAGACACTAAACACTAACCACCAAGCAGCACACAGATCACGCTGCAGATTAGCTGGTGAACATGGTGGAGCATTTACCAGCTAAAGAGCCAGATGTTTCTCTTAACCACGATAAACAGGACTATGGCTATATACTGACACACACACACACACACACACACACACACACACACACACACACACACACACACACACACACACACACACACACCTGGGTCCCTGACCCCTCCGCATCACACACACCTACAGACATGCCAACAGCAGGTCTTTATTACGCTGGGAGGGAGTGGTCTACATGTTGGGTATTAAAGCAGGAAGTATTATGATGTCACATATCACTGATATGTTGATTAAAAAAAAATATATATATATACTGTATATGGATGCCATTTAGTTTTCCCCAAAATGTATTGAGCTAATGTTAGGGGTAAACACAGAGAACACACTGGTCTCAACGGTTATCTGTGTTCCCCAACCCAGTGATCGCCCCACAGCGCCCCACAGGGCCCCACAGGGCCCCACAGGGTGCTGCTCCAGATCCCTGTGGACCAGCACCCTGCAGTCGCTGTGAAGCAGATTCTTGGGAGAACAAAGTTTATTTTGATAACAGAAACAGTCCAAATTACTGAGAGTCAAACTGGTGGAACACTCAAAGGAGTTCAGAGAAAACCTAAAATAGCATGAACACTTGTAGCTGGTGGGCATGCTCACATGCTAGCAGATGTGTGCACGCGCTCTTTCATGTAGCCGCTTGTTCTTTACGTCAAGCACACATCCCATAAACAATATGAATGCAGCGTGTGATCCTGCACCGGTCTCGTTAACCAGCAGAAGTGGCATTATTGTTGGACTTACTGTTTGACATCCAGATGGATTTTAGTAAGTTTTGGCAGAAAAACACCAATGGAAATTTGCCAATCATATCCAAGCCCCATTTGGAGGTGGTTTGAAATGCTATTTTAATCTGATTTGTCCAGATGCTCTAGACGCTCACATTAGATGTCAAAGTGTGGAAGTGCTGCTGCTAGCAGAGCGCGATGGAGAGCACAAAGGAGACGGTTTACAGTCTGTGGTCGAACCAAAGCAGCTCCACACCTTGGTGCTGTGATCCAGCTTCCTACACTGTGAACATGAGTTCCAGGCTCAATGAGCACCGACACATATGCATGAGAACGACACGAACTTCAGTCAAGCTTCAAACTAACTGACGTATTTCTCTTTCTACGAAAGGAAGTAGAAAAGATAAATACATAATAATAATAATAATAATAATAATAATAATAATAATAATAATAATAATAATAATAACAGCAGAAAGGCAGCAAGGTGCCGCTCAAAGCTCTGGCACTTTTTATTTATTCTATTCAGAAGATGCTGTCATGTTTTCTTTTACATGAAATATTGGCTTTACGTTCATTTTACTAGGACTCATTTTTCTCATGGCAGCGTGTCTGTACTGTATGTGAAGAGCATCCTACTTTGTCTAAAGATGTAGAAAGGCATGTTGTTGAAAAGATAGACATATGGTGCACTAGAGATGCATATGAGGTGAGGAACGTTTAGGAACTGGACCTCTTTCATTTACATAGAATACTGTTTTTGCATGTTTTAGTCAACTTACTGTAAATCATGTATACTTTGCATTTACTGATGGCCATTTTTCAGTGAGTTATGGCATGATTGTATACAGAGTCAATAGAAAGATACACAATAAACAAATTATCTCAAGGCAGACTTTATAAATCTACTTCAAAAATCTACGCATACGCGTATCACCACCCTGCCTAGTTCAACTTCTCTCACTCACACATTATTACCATCACACTCATCAATCATCTGTCCAGTTATTTCATGTTTAGGGCAAATATAATGTTCATAGACAGTCCAGCAGTCAAAAATGACTTCCAGCTCTGTCTGAACTCACTTTTAGACACAAGCGTGCTTCCGACTCTAGCTGTTATCACCAAACCTCCAGTGGGAGACCTCACAGATGCTCTTTTGTTTGAATGGGAGCAAACCCCTGCAGCCAGAAGGTTTTCCCCAAAGAGCCTGTAGCAGCATATACCGTATTTATCCCTCAGGTTTTGGACTTAAATGTTCAACAATCAATGAATGTAATGTCTGTATTTCCACTCATGTTGGTGTCTCTCCAGTAGGAAGCGTCTGCACTGACCTGAGGTCCTGGTGGCCCAGCCGGTCCAGCGGAGCCTGCTGGTCCTGGCTCCCCCTGGTTGGAGGATAAACACACTCTGAGAGGCCAAATTCAACCCTGTTACTGTAATCATCAATGTGAACAAAGCAAAAATAACAACACACAGAAGAGCAAATCCATTCTCTGCTGAAGTGGACATTATGTCACGATATCATTACACAGCAAATAGTTGTTTCCAGGTAAGAATGTTAATTACAGCTTCTTTAAATAGAGCTGGATCTTACCATTGGTCCAGCTTTTCCTGGAGATCCTTGCTCGCCTCTCTCGCCAGACAGACCCTGTATGACGATAAATCTAATGGTATTTGGTACTGATATGTACATTTTTAAAACAAGATATACCAAGTGTGTCACCACGGCCATAAAAATCATATATTTTATGATTCTGTTAGGTAGCACGGCCAACTGGGTCTGGCCAGAGACGTCTGCTCCCTCAAACCAAAGCTGTCTCTAGTACGCTACAGTAAAAAAAGTCTGGTTAGCAATGTGTTAATATTTCTCAGTTTCTGTTTTAACCATTATTGTATTAAAGGAGTCTCACCGTGGCTCCTGGGGGTCCTGGTTCTCCTGATAAGCCTGGTTCCCCATGGTCTCCCTGGGCAGTAGCAGCAGAATCAGGTACTATCAGTACTGGGAGCAGATTAGAAAAGCCACAACACTGCTTCTGTAAAGACTTACCGGGATGCCTTTTAGACCGGGCTCCCCTGTTGGTCCTGCTAAACCACCTTCTCCCTGCCCAGCCAAGGCAAGACAGCAGGTTAGAGCATGCAATCACAGTCTGGACTAATTCAATAAAATGAATTAACCCTATCAAACATAAAATGATGAAATCCATAACCTCTCCATTACCAAAGGTCAAGGAAAGTTTGATGACCACATGCAAGTAATGAACTTTGAATAGGGCAAAACCTGGAGATGCTGTAATGACCTGAGAGAGATATGGGATTAGCAACCCTGATACATATTAGGGTACAACGGATCATAAATTTGCCCATTCACAGATGTTTTTGCCACTAATATCAATTGCCGATGGATGATGATCCATATCTATAATACAGATTGTTTTTCTTTTGTAAACGCTGGATAGTGTCGGCATAGCAAGAGACAAAGAGACAAATTGATGGATAATGCGTTTTAGAAAGCATGTAAAGGGAGAATAAAACAGGGCCAAGGAAGTCAACAGGGTCAGAGCAGCACAATCAGACACTTTGTCCATCCTGACATGCAGTACAATTCAAGTAGAAATTGGGACTTGCATTTTGGAGATTTGAAGCTGTTGTAATGCAATCTATTTTTTACCTTCATCCCCGGTAATCCAGGAGGGCCGGATTCCCCAGGTTTCCCATCATTGCCCTGGTGAGAATTGAGCTGATTCTATCATGTGCATACAACTTGTATCCTAAAGACTGTTGACAGCAGTACGACATGGTGAAAAAGTGCTGAAATAAAAAGTGATAAGCACTTACAGGCTTACCATCAGGTCCCGGTGGTCCATCCCTCCCTTTCTCCCCTCCGAATCCCTGAGACAGAAATTACAAAGGCTTTGATGGATGCATATTCTTTTAGCCTGATGATCTGTTGGTCTCTCCAACATTTTGTTCCAGAGAAAAATTATCTTAAAAGCTATTGGATGCCTTGCCATGATGGTACATCATATTGACTTGTGTGATTCCCTGACTTGTCCTTTTAGTGCTCCCCTGTAGGCCCTCCACTCTCAGGGAGATTGGCTTTGAGCTAGGGAGAACCACCAGCAAAGACCGGGTCCTAGCCGTGCGACCCCTGGGATTGCAGACTGGCTCTAGGGGCGTGGAATGTTCCCCTCGCCTCTCTGGAGGGGACAGAACTGAAGCTGGTGTGGCAGGTGAAGCAGTATCAACTAGACATTGGCTCACCTCCACGAATATCACTGGTATAGAAGCAAACTCCTGGAGAGAAGCTGAACTCTAGCCTTCTGTGGAGTCGCCCAGGGCGAGAGGTGCCGCCACATGAACGCTGCTTTGTTGGACTTTTTTCCCAGACTATTAAACTGTGAGAGAGGAACTCGCTTACTGTTGTTTGTGCTTATGCAACAAGCAGCAGCTGGGAATACCCAGCCTTTTTGGAGTCTCTGGGGCGCCTTTGGGCCTCGAAACTCCTGTTGGGGGACTTCAACGCTTGCATGGGGAACAATGGAGAAACTAACCTGGAGTGGGATTATTGCGACTGCCTGCCTAATCTGAACCCAAGTGGGTCTTTGTTATTGGACATCGGTGCTAGTCATGGATTGGCCATAACTAACTCCATGTTCATAGGGTGGTTCATAAGTGTACCTCCATTGTGGAAACCGTCTCAGACTCAGAAAGGGATATCCATGTAAAACCAAAGCCAAACACAAAAGTTGAGGTCTGGAAAAATATATTTTTGGTATAATGTACCATTTCCACAAATTTGTCTGTTGCAGAATCTCCTCCCTTTCCATATATCCGTTAGTACTGTATATTCACCACTGTGTGTAAATAACCACCAGTAGTTATAATAACCTCCAATATAATGATATAGTGAGCAAATATGTTATTGCAACAAAACAAATAAAACAAGAAAACATGTCTGTGTGTTAGCAAGCAGTGCATGCTGTGTTCCTCTATTCTATCATAGTTATACGATCGGGTGTTATGTTAAAACCACTAGAAGGGAAAGAGACAAGTCATGTGTCAAATGTCCTCTAAGTCTTATGGATGAAGCCATTTGTGTGTGTGTGTGTGTGTGTGTGTGTGTGTGTGTGTGTGTGTGTGTGTGTGTGTGTGTGTGTGTGTGTGTGTGTGTGTGTGTGTGTGTGTGTGTGTGTGAGAGTGTGTGTGTGTGTGTTACCATGGGCCCTGGCAGGCCACGCTGCCCTGGTGGTCCAACCACACAGTTGCAGTCTTCCTCCTCCACTGTGGCGGTTCGATTCAGAGGACACTGAGGTACCACAGATAGAACATCATGAGCACATCAACACTTGTGAAAGGTGCCAGTCATTTCCACGATGCAGTAATTCAGTCATTTCCGGTGTGATATTACCTACAATGCCACTAATTTGCACCACATTAGTAAAAACATTCAGAAACTACTTACCCTGTCATCATCCTGTGAGAGAGAGGACGAGAGAAAAGCATCATGGTTCATTCTCATCATTGTGGCCTCTTACGTGCAGCTACATACGGAAGTACAACATGTGACATTAAATACTACACATTGTACTCCCAACTCCTCCAGGACTGACTCTTGGTCATATGGTGCTATAGGTACGCCTCTAGCCTCAGCTTTGGGCGTGGCAGGGACAGCAGCTCACTCTCCTCTCATCACATGCAGGGTGGCTTTTCAAAATAAACTTCACAGGAAGTTAGGTTCAGGCAAAAGAAAACTCATTCTGGAAAAGTGGTTGGCGTTAACTCGACTGACTTATGACTCTCATGATTAGTGCGGGACGAATGACCCATGAGAGCCCCGTGACTAAAAACACTCACGAGTCATGTGACTCATGACTGACGGGATCAACATGTCAGGGTTCTTACGGTCATGGAAAACCTGGAAAAGTCATGGAAGTTTAAAATGGTTATTTCCAGGCCAAAGTCTTGTAAAAGTCATGTAAATGTGTTATATTCATGACGTTCATTTATGCTGAGTTTAAAATAATGAATATGCTTTTAAAAGAAAGACACTCAAAATATAAGCAGGCATACATACAGGCATCTATATAAATGTTTATTCTTTTAATCAAACTATTGTCTCATTCATTTGTGTCATTTAAGGTTTACTGTATGCTTTGATTCTCATTGTTAGTTTAAATACTACATTTTCTCACTTTTTCATGTTTACACCCAGATTTCACTAAATGTTTGCTCATGGAAATTTGGTTTAAAGTCATGGAAAAGTCATGGAAATCCATTGGTCAGGATGTGTATGAACCCTGACATGTAAACATTTTCAGTTTGGCAAAAACAGCTGAGTCTGCTGGATGAAAGTCCTCCGTTTGTTTGACCACATGCTATCCCTGTCTCGCGCGTCATGCTACGCTAGTAGCTTGACGTCTAATAATGATGCGAGTGGGTTTGTATTGGAGTTGGGTGGACGCCCAGTGTGTCGCACACAGGGGCTGCAAGGTGCCAGATGTTGGTATCTAGGAGTTGGGAGCAGCAGACAGCGAGGTCTTACCACAGAGTAGATCTCACAGGCGGTTTCTCTCTCGCTCTGATGAGGATCACAGTACAGACGCAGCTTCTGAATCTCCACCTGAATAAAAAGGTCAAATGTAAACAAATGTATTAATGAAAACACTAAATGTAAACAAATGTATTAATGAAAACACTAAATGTTTGTGCCGAAACCCCCAAAAGTAGGAAAACTAAAGACGCTGACAAATAAAATGATGATGAAAGATGAAATATAAAAGTTGATAAATCAAGTTTTCATTAATTATTTTTGGTAGAAAAGGTCAGTTATACAGTTTTTTTCTTTGATAATTTACACATTTTTGACCATTTCCGGGCTCTATAATGTGCCATTGCCTTGTTCTGACAATTATGTAATATTAATATTGAAGAATAAAGGGGAACAAAGATATTAAAAAAGTCAAATATATCACTGTATGGAAGGAAGAGGACAGATGCTGGAATTTTATTATATTTGTCTTATCATTATTTAACTGTCCTTTTTAAAACGTTGCTTCATGCTTCTATTTATGCTCATATTTGCTATTTCTAATAGTTTAGTTGAAATCCTGTTTGGGGTCCCCTGCACGTAGTTATTAAAGTGTTTTATTTCCCCTCTCAGTGGCGGTGGCACGACTCACAGGCACAGTGACGTCTGCTCCTCGTCTCTTAGCAACCTGCGTCTCCCCGTTGATGTAGATGGGCTCAACAGGTTGCAGCTTCATTTCCTGGATCAGTTGATCGTCGAGGAAACCGGTCACCTGACGCGGTCTCACCAGGACTTTGAACTGATGCCACTTTCCATCGTACAGCGTCTGAGAGAAGGCACAGATAGGTCGTAGATACTTAAATACTAAAAAAGCCCTTCCTGGGAGTCTGTACATGTATAAGACTGAAACGTGAGAAAACAATCACTCATTTGTCAAACCTTCTTCCAGTTGTGTGTGTGTGCATGTCAGTAAGACCCAATATGTGTGCTCCCTAAATGCTCCACAAATAGTTACAACCAGACTCCTTCCTTTTCCCTTCTCAATCTTTTTTTTTTAAAGCTCCAACTATCCAGAGGCCGAGAGGAACAGAGCAGCAGTTGTTACACTGTGAGTGATCCACAGCCATCTTTTCCAAATGACCAATCACAGGCTTCTACCGAGTGCCACATCAAATCAAATGTGTTAACATAATTACAACCCTGATGAACACGCTAGGCTACAGTGTGTGTGTGAGGATGGAGGCTGGTGGTGCCTTGTGGAAAACAAGCAGTCGGCCTTTCCAAGAACGACACATCCCCAGCTAGTTTCCACTGGGAGAGTCCAATGGTTTAGAGGAGGACATGTTTTCTTTGAGCCTCCGCCTGGCTTCCATCACATCTTACTGTTCAGCTGTTAGTGAACTAAGAACATGACGTTGAAATAACTGCTAGTGTGGCTCTCTGCAAGCATCCATGTCAGGTTCATTCTCAGACTGGAAGAAACAGAGTGACCTCTAATAACACAATGGCTCTTTCAGGGGCAGGAAAATATAACCGTTTTTCTCATAATTTTATACTTAATTATCCAATTTGAGGGGCTGACCACCGTGAGGATATTATTTATGGTACTACATTAAGGTTATTCTGTCACTACATTAAGGTTATTCTGTCACTACATTAAGGTTATTCTGTCACTACATTAAGGTTATTCTGTCTCTACACTAAGGTTATTCTGTCACTACATTAAGGTTATTCTGTCTCTACATTAAGGTTATTCTGTCTACATTAAGGTTATTCTGTCACTACATTAAGGTTATTCTGTCTCTACATTAAGGTTATTCTGTCACTACATTAAGGTTATTCTGTCTCTACATTAAGGTTATTCTGTCTACATTAAGGTTATTCTGTCACTACATTAAGGTTATTCTGTCTCTACACTAAGGTTATTCTGTCTACATTAAGGTTATTCTGTCTCTACACTAAGGTTATTCTGTCACTACATTAAGGTTATTCTGTCTCTACATTAAGGTTATTCTGTCTACATTAAGGTTATTCTGTCACTACATTAAGGTTATTCTGTCTCTACATTAAGGTTATTCTGTCATTACATTAAGGTTATTCTGTCTCTACATTAAGGTTATTCTGTCTACATTAAGGTTATTCTGTCTCTACATTAAGGTTATTCTGTCACTACATTAAGGTTATTCTGTCACTACATTAAGGTTATTCTGTCTACATTAAGGTTATTCTGTCTACATTAAGGTTATTCTGTCACTACATTAAGGTTATTCTGTCTACATTAAGGTTATTCTGTCTACATTAAGGTTATTCTGTCTCTACATTAAGGTTATTCTGTCACTACATTAAGGTTATTCTGTCTCTACATTAAGGTTATTCTGTCACTACATTAAGGTTATTCTGTCTCTACATTAAGGTTATTCTGTCACTACATTAAGGTTATTCTGTCTCTACATTAAGGTTATTCTGTCACTACATTAAGGTTATTCTGTCACTACATTAAGGTTATTCTGTCACTACATTAAGGTTATTCTGTCTCTACACTAAGGTTATTCTGTCTCTACATTAAGGTTATTCTGTCTACATTAAGGTTATTCTGTCACTACATTAAGGTTATTCTGTCACTACATTAAGGTTATTCTGTCTCTACATTAAGGTTATTCTGACATTACATTAAGGTTATTCTGTCACTACATTAAGGTTATTCTGTCATTACATTAAGGTTATTCTGTCTCTACACTAAGGTTATTCTGTCACTACATTAAGGTTATTCTGTCACTACATTAAGGTTATTCTGTCTACATTAAGGTTATTCTGTCTACATTAAGGTTATTCTGTCTCTACATTAAGGTTATTCTGTCTACATTAAGGTTATTCTGTCACTACATTAAGGTTATTCTGTCACTACATTAAGGTTATTCTGTCTACATTAAGGTTATTCTGTCTACATTAAGGTTATTCTGACATTACATTAAGGTTATTCTGTCTACATTAAGGTTATTCTGTCACTACATTAAGGTTATTCTGTCTACATTAAGGTTATTCTGACATTACATTAAGGTTATTCTGTCTACATTAAGGTTATTCTGTCTACATTAAGGTTATTCTGACATTACATTAAGGTTATTCTGTCTACATTAAGGTTATTCTGTCTACATTAAGGTTATTCTGTCACTACATTAAGGTTATTCTGTCTACATTAAGGTTATTCTGTCACTACATTAAGGTTATTCTGTCTCTACACTAAGGTTATTCTGTCTACATTAAGGTTATTCTGTCAGTACATTAAGGTTATTCTGTCTCTACACTAAGGTTATTCTGTCACTACATTAAGGTTATTCTGTCTACATTAAGGTTATTCTGTCTCTACATTAAGGTTATTCTGTCTACATTAAGGTTATTCTGTCTACATTAAGGTTATTCTGTCACTACATTAAGGTTATTCTGTCTCTACACTAAGGTTATTCTGTCATTACATTAAGGTTATTCTGTCTCTACACTAAGGTTATTCTGTCATTACATTAAGGTTATTCTGTCTCTACACTAAGGTTATTCTGTCACTACATTAAGGTTATTCTGTCACTACATTAAGGTTATTCTGTCTACATTAAGGTTATTCTGTCTACATTAAGGTTATTCTGTCTACATTAAGGTTATTCTGACATTACATTAAGGTTATTCTGTCTACATTAAGGTTATTCTGTCTACATTAAGGTTATTCTGTCACTACATTAAGGTTATTCTGTCATTACATTAAGGTTATTCTGTCTCTACACTAAGGTTATTCTGACATTACATTAAGGTTATTCTGTCTACATTAAGGTTATTCTGTCTACATTAAGGTTATTCTGTCTACATTAAGGTTATTCTGTCTCTACATTAAGGTTATTCTGTCACTACATTAAGGTTATTCTGTCTACATTAAGGTTATTCTGTCTACATTAAGGTTATTCTGCCACTACATTAAGGTTATTCTGTCTACATTAAGGTTATTCTGTCTCTACATTAAGGTTATTCTGTCACTACATTAAGGTTATTCTGTCTCTACATTAAGGTTATTCTGTCTACATTAAGGTTATTCTGTCTACATTAAGGTTATTCTGTCACTACATTAAGGTTATTCTGTCTACATTAAGGTTATTCTGTCTCTACATTAAGGTTATTCTGTCACTACATTAAGGTTATTCTGTCACTACATTAAGGTTATTCTGTCACTACATTAAGGTTATTCTGTCTACATTAAGGTTATTCTGTCTCTACATTAAGGTTATTCTGTCACTACATTAAGGTTATTCTGTCACTACATTAAGGTTATTCTGTCATTACATTAAGGTTATTCTGTCTCTACACTAAGGTTATTCTGACATTACATTAAGGTTATTCTGTCTACATTAAGGTTATTCTGTCTACATTAAGGTTATTCTGTCTACATTAAGGTTATTCTGTCTCTACATTAAGGTTATTCTGTCACTACATTAAGGTTATTCTGTCTACATTAAGGTTATTCTGTCTACATTAAGGTTATTCTGTCACTACATTAAGGTTATTCTGTCACTACATTAAGGTTATTCTGTCACTACATTAAGGTTATTCTGTCTCTACATTAAGGTTATTCTGTCTCTACATTAAGGTTATTCTGTCTACATTAAGGTTATTCTGTCTACATTAAGGTTATTCTGTCACTACATTAAGGTTATTCTGTCTCTACATTAAGGTTATTCTGTCACTACATTAAGGTTATTCTGTCACTACATTAAGGTTATTCTGTCTCTACATTAAGGTTATTCTGTCTACATTAAGGTTATTCTGTCACTACATTAAGGTTATTCTGTCTACATTAAGGTTATTCTGTCTCTACATTAAGGTTATTCTGTCTCTACATTAAGGTTATTCTGTCACTACATTAAGGTTATTCTGTCACTACATTAAGGTTATTCTGTCTACATTAAGGTTATTCTGTCTACATTAAGGTTATTCTGACATTACATTAAGGTTATTCTGTCTACATTAAGGTTATTCTGTCACTACATTAAGGTTATTCTGTCACTACATTAAGGTTATTCTGTCTACATTAAGGTTATTCTGTCTACATTAAGGTTATTCTGACATTACATTAAGGTTATTCTGTCTACATTAAGGTTATTCTGTCACTACATTAAGGTTATTCTGTCTCTACATTAAGGTTATTCTGTCTACATTAAGGTTATTCTGTCACTACATTAAGGTTATTCTGTCACTACATTAAGGTTATTCTGTCTACATTAAGGTTATTCTGTCTACATTAAGGTTATTCTGACATTACATTAAGGTTATTCTGTCTACATTAAGGTTATTCTGTCTACATTAAGGTTATTCTGTCACTACATTAAGGTTATTCTGTCTACATTAAGGTTATTCTGTCACTACATTAAGGTTATTCTGTCTCTACACTAAGGTTATTCTGTCTACATTAAGGTTATTCTGTCAGTACATTAAGGTTATTCTGTCTCTACATTAAGGTTATTCTGTCTACATTAAGGTTATTCTGTCTCTACATTAAGGTTATTCTGTCTACATTAAGGTTATTCTGTCTACATTAAGGTTATTCTGTCATTACATTAAGGTTATTCTGTCTCTACACTAAGGTTATTCTGTCATTACATTAAGGTTATTCTGTCTCTACACTAAGGTTATTCTGTCAGTACATTAAGGTTATTCTGTCACTACATTAAGGTTATTCTGTCTACATTAAGGTTATTCTGTCTCTACATTAAGGTTATTCTGTCTACATTAAGGTTATTCTGTCTACATTAAGGTTATTCTGTCACTACATTAAGGTTATTCTGTCTACATTAAGGTTATTCTGTCTCTACACTAAGGTTATTCTGTCACTACATTAAGGTTATTCTGTCACTACATTAAGGTTATTCTGTCTACATTAAGGTTATTCTGACATTACATTAAGGTTATTCTGTCTACATTAAGGTTATTCTGTCTACATTAAGGTTATTCTGTCTACATTAAGGTTATTCTGTCACTACATTAAGGTTATTCTGTCATTACATTAAGGTTATTCTGTCTCTACACTAAGGTTATTCTGACATTACATTAAGGTTATTCTGTCTACATTAAGGTTATTCTGTCTACATTAAGGTTATTCTGTCTACATTAAGGTTATTCTGTCTCTACATTAAGGTTATTCTGTCACTACATTAAGGTTATTCTGTCTACATTAAGGTTATTCTGTCTACATTAAGGTTATTCTGCCACTACATTAAGGTTATTCTGTCTACATTAAGGTTATTCTGTCTCTACATTAAGGTTATTCTGTCACTACATTAAGGTTATTCTGTCTACATTAAGGTTATTCTGTCTCTACATTAAGGTTATTCTGTCACTACATTAAGGTTATTCTGTCACTACATTAAGGTTATTCTGTCACTACATTAAGGTTATTCTGTCTACATTAAGGTTATTCTGTCTCTACATTAAGGTTATTCTGTCACTACATTAAGGTTATTCTGTCTCTACACTAAGGTTATTCTGACATTACATTAAGGTTATTCTGTCTACATTAAGGTTATTCTGTCTACATTAAGGTTATTCTGTCTACATTAAGGTTATTCTGTCTCTACATTAAGGTTATTCTGTCACTACATTAAGGTTATTCTGTCTACATTAAGGTTATTCTGTCTACATTAAGGTTATTCTGTCACTACATTAAGGTTATTCTGTCACTACATTAAGGTTATTCTGTCTACATTAAGGTTATTCTGTCTACATTAAGGTTATTCTGTCTACATTAAGGTTATTCTGTCACTACATTAAGGTTATTCTGTCACTACATTAAGGTTATTCTGTCACTACATTAAGGTTATTCTGTCTCTACATTAAGGTTATTCTG